>OX411307.1:6512481-6672725 GCA_948150685.1 Rhaphigaster nebulosa
AAATTCAACGAGACTTTAATTATGCACGTTGAAAGAAGTTATTAGTGAAAGGGTTTACTATCCACCTTGGAACAAAATTAATATATTCTGTTGTTTTGAAAGGTGTAATATATCTAATAGGTATTACCCTTTACGCACTATTTTTCCTATGACAATAAAGGCCAAAAAAAAACAACTTAAAATTAGTAAAATATTAAGCTCGTATTAGGAGGGTTACTGTAACTATCAGTTTTTTTTTTTTGGTAGAGAAACGGCTTGTTAAATAACAGAAACTTGTTTGTTCGGCATTTTTCAGCTATATTTTGTTGTAACCAAACGCTAACAAAGATCATGCTCTACGCAGCGCAATGGAGATCAGTTTTCTTTAAAGAAATCAACAGCCGTTACTAAAACAATGTTTTATAACAGATGCCTAGCTAAAATTGTTATTTAAATACAAGAATTAATTTAGAATTGTTCGATTGGTTGGTGGAATAGGAGTGGAAGTGGTGATGTTGTTTGAGGGTTGGCCGCTAGGCGCTAGTTACCACTCGACTGGTGGGCAGCAACCTATCAGCTATCAAAGCGGCCTAAGGTAACTAATAAACTCCATATCACATTTTTTACACCACTCGCTGAAATTGAAATTATTAGAGTAAGGAATAAGATGAGGTGAGGAAATTCTTTAATGAAAAGACCAGTCGCCTTGGTTGTTGACGCCTCTATATTAGATAGTACCATCCTTCTGCTTGTAATTAGGTTGTATGTGCAGTGATAATTTCAATAGGGTACGGAATGAGGATACAAATTCCAAGTGCTATCGAGAATAAATAATATTTCTCTTCAACTAAACTAAAATATAGAAACGTATAAAGATAAAATTCAGCATTCTTGGATTGAAATAAAGCAGCAATTTCTCTTCCATATTTGTGTTTTTTTTTATGATTTTCTAGCATTAAACTCTGATATTATATTTGAAGGTTTTGAAACAGGTATTTCTTTTGCGGTGTAGGAGACTATATAAACGGTAATGTAATTGTCATTAAAGGATTTTAATCAATTGGTCATTGGTTAGTTTTGACTGTTATAATAAATACTTCGAGATCACCTGTTTGGGAACCACCTGAAAAAGGTTCCTCTGTGTTTTGTTTATTTCCAAGTGTTTACTTTTATTTATTGATTTTATCTGTGCAATGGAAAGAAAGCAAGTGCGCATGTTTCATTATTTCAACGAAAAATAGCACCATTATCCTCAGTTGACCCCTTCAACTTATTTTATTGGCCTTTCTCTATTTCTTAGATTTCTATAAACGTTAAGATAGCCAATATTCCATACAAAACGTAAATAAATCATTTTCTTATTTAGTATGCAGTTATTATTTTCATTTTCTTCCGAATTTTCCCCCCTATTTTTGAGAAAATGAAATGATAATAATCTTGCTTTTGTAAACTCGCCACGTTAACCACGTTGCTTTTCAACATAAATCACGTTACTTTTCTTTTTTGAGCAATTTTGTCATAGAAATTTGAAACAGCTGATGCTTAAATTATTTAATTATCACTGGTAGATTCCGACATATCATTTTTAATAACCATTCATAACAAAGGAACCTTTTCACCTAATTTATTCTTGTAGGTGTTCTTATTCTCTAATAACCAACTTAATTAAAGTAATAATGGCAAGTTACTCTGGTTTTTCTCTTCATTTATAGCACTATCAAAACATACAGCTACAGGTAAATTATCAGAATACATTTGAATGTCCAGATAGAGACCTGTTGCTATATTTAGTATTTCTCTTGTAACGCAACAATAATCGATAACACAAGACCCATTTTGTCCAATAGATATAGATATAGAAATTTCTCTATTCCGGTTATTTTTAATTCTTCCATATAAAATTACAATATCGTTACCTGGTCCCCGCAATTTCGTTCGCGTAGTCATGAATTTGATGCGAATATATTTTTAGTATGAGAACTCGGTATTCATTACAATGCCACTAAAAGAAAGAAAATGTATGTGGTTTAGTTCTGTCTATTAAACTGCTTTTGGATATATACTATTTTTAGTTCTTCGGTCTGGTGCGTACAAATATAAATCAGGTTTTCCGACCTGTGAGCTGGCCATATACAGCTGTCCATGTGAGAACCATGGTTTTGCGACCTGTGAGCTGACCATATACAGCTTTCCATGTGAGAACCATAGTTTTCCGAAACACATACCGCACGCTTGTAGCTATTGTCCCTGTACATCGTTGATGGTAATTGTCGCGCGTTTTTGCAAAACCCTACATCTCCACTTTCATAAATCATGATAAAATTTTAAAATCGCTTAAATTCTATTGAACTCATCTGATATAGAAAATTCTTTTGGATGACTATTGATTATTGATTTAGCTTTAGAGATATGATTTATGTTTTCATATGATAAAATAATCAATCATCCTTTTAAAAAAAATATTAAATTTGTACGTTTTTGCAAAACCCCAATTTGAATTTTTCTCCGAGAAAACAGGGCCGACTTTTTTTTTTAATTTGCAGCAAAATCACAGGTCAACCTAGGATGATGCTCGGAACTCAACATCACCACCCCCCATTTTTTATCAAAATGCCTCATATCTCGGCCATTTAATTAATTTTTCTTTGACAAAAAACATCAGCTGCTATAATAAAATATGGGGATGGAATGGAAATGAGTTTATTTTATTAATTGGGCTTTATCCAAAGGAAGTTTGTATGTTATATCTAAAACCAGCGAAAATGCTCTTATTAACATATCTCAATTCCCTATAAAAAATATATATATATATATATTTAAATATGATTTGTTAAAAATTTATGAAACGGGTGATTTGTTTTATTAAAACCACAATATCTACAGTCTCAGACTTGATAGAATGCTCAAATAGGTTTTAAAATACTCTTATGTATATGGGCTGTTAGATAAATAAAAAATATAGGAGGCATTTTAAGATGTTAAATTACTGTGCACAACACTTCCTGCAAAATTTCATGATGATCTCTAGAATGTTTTTCAGGAAAAATATTTTTAATGTTATAAGTGCACGTTAAGGGCACAATTTCTGAGGCTTCGAATAAAGCCCAATTAATAAAACAAAAAAATTTCCATTCCATCCTCAAATTTTCATATTTTATTATAGCAGCTGATGTTTTTGTCAAACAAAATTAAATCCTGCAAATTATTACATAATAGTTTATTATTTCGACATATATAATCCTAACGAACAATAAAAATGTTCTTTGGAATCAAAATAAAGTTGAAAAATTAAATTAAACATTTTATTTTATTTATTTTATTTTTTTGCTTTGGTATTATGACTCCAAAAGGTAGCGGAGTAGCTCAGTGGTAAGGCACTAAGTTAGAATGCTCCCGGTCCCGGCTGTGGCGGATAATTATTTATTCTGTTATCAGCCGTGGATCGACCCTGTGGGATCGGGAGATCCTCCTGGGGACCACCCAGCCTCTATAACATGGGTGCCCTTAATTGGGGGATAAACCTGGCGGTTGAGCGTGATCTCGGCCAAATCACCTCCTTACACAACCAGTGGCCTAAAGACAGTACGGTCCTTAACAAGTACTGAACCCAAGACCCTTCATGGGTTGTAGTGATACAGGTTTTTTTTTTTTTTTATGATTCCAAAACACTTTATATTTTTCCTCTATCTCCATAAATGGCCGAGATATGAGCTATTTTGATACAAAATGGTGGGTCGTGATATTGAGTTCCGAGGATCATTCTGGGTTGACCTGTGATTCTGCTGCAAATTAAAAAAAAAAATCGTCCTGTGGTCTCTGAGAAAAATTGAAATCTTATGCACTCCTCGAGTTCATATCGGCTGTACTTGCGTTCATATCGGCTGTCCTCGCGTTCATATCGACTAACCTACCGTTCATATCGGCTCCCCTCGCGTTCATATCGGCTGTCCTCGCGTTCATATCGGCGCCCTTCGCATTCAAATCGGCTGACCTCACATTCATATCAGCTGTCCTCATATTCATATCGGCTGTCCTTGCGTTCATATCGGCTATCATTGCGGTCATATCGATAGTCCCCCTTTATCCTCACATTCTGTCAATTTCTCAATAATATAAATTAGCATCATTATTTTATTTTATTATATTTTATATTTTATATAAAATATTTTATATTTTATTATATTTTATATTCACCCATTTATTAAGCCTATGCTGTTCCACCTTGGGTCTGCGGATGTTTATTTACTTCTCAGTCTAGATTAGCCGTGTTTAGTTGTGGCAAGGTTACCTCTGGGAAGAATGCTCTTCACCGTGCAAAGACGGTCCTGGCTGTAGGTTCCTAAAGACCTCTCCTAAAGCTTCATAGATACATCGGGAGAATCCAAATTGAGTCCCAAATGCCAAAAAAGGTACCAACTGAGTCCCAGTCAGTTTTCTATGCAGGGAAAATTGAGTCCCGTCTACCTGTGTTTCCGACCCATTCCTTTTTTCAGGTATCGGGTCCAGCTTATCAGCGTTACCCAGAGACACCGTAAAACTTGCTGGGTTGTTTCCCATATATCGCGAGCGTTCAAGCATAAGTCACTGTGAATTTTATGTGATAAATTATTTTTGGCTGGTGGAAAAACGACGTACAAGGACTGAGTTGCTTGAACGTCCACCAGATGTTTTCCTCTGACATCAGTCATCAAGCAACAATTAAGGGTTGCATAGCAAGCCAGAAGCATAAGATAGACTTTATTTAACAAATAATAGCAAATAAAAATTACATAAGTAAAATACAGCATTGTTTTTAACAATTTAAATCAGTCGGATGTTATGGAGGTTGCTGCAGTTAATAAGATGCATGTTGCAATTTGAAATTTATAGCCGAAAGATTAAGCATATGGGGGGAAATAAATATAAATTATGACTAACAGTAATTATGCTTAACTATTGCATCATATGCTGAATTAATTATAAGAAATAATGAGAATTTAAAGTAACATAGTACAGGGCCACCGTCAGCTGTGCCCAAAATAATACGCTACCACTCAATATTCTATTTGTTTTAGTTTTGTCAATAATAGTAATATATGTATGTAAGGCTACATACCAAACTTAGTCAGATGTTTCACCACATCATTGAAGCCTACTTGTTTTATTCTAAATTATCAATTATTATTGTTTGCTTCACTCTAACTGTAAATACGCGTCATCCGAAAATCAATATTGGTAGCTTTATTAAAACTTTACTAAAGCAGCCAAAATAAACTGTAATAAAATTATTATTTTTATTTCGTTTTTCAGGAAATATGCATTTTATCGAACAAAAATTACAAACAATAGTTTTTTTCCTAAGTTACCTACATAAAAAGTTCAGTGCATTCAAAGCTAAAACTAACGGCAACGGAGGGTCAAACCTATGAATGTTCGGTATTTCAAGAAAAAAACCTATAAGTGGGTGTACTTTTTCTATAAATAAGCATTTTATCAAAAAAAGTTTCAAACAAAAATTCTTCAGCTCAAAATCATCTACAAAAAAGGTCAACTTACATTTTATGCTAAAACGGTAACGATTCAACAGAGCGTCAAACCTTTGGAATTTTCACGCTAACATTTTTACTATTAATTTTGGATAACACCATAATCCAATTATGTCCATAATACCTAATCTGACGCCAGTTTCAAATTAAAAAAATTTGTTAATATACTTCAATCAGTAGAATAATACTGTTCTCAGTATATATAATTCAATGGATTCTTCAGATAGGTTTAAAATTCAATATTTCGTTTTAAATAATTTTATTACTCTAAAATCTACTATTTCTGGATCACAAATAATGTTTTACTTAAACTTTGAACAAGATTTTAAATATTCAAATTAAATTCAATAAACTATGACATCCCATGTAAGACTGACTTCTTGACCATGTACAATGTTGCAATAAAAAACATTATTTGTGATCAAGAAATAGTAAATATTGTTCTTTTACACCACCGTTTTGACCATAATCGTAGTAAAGTAATATTAAATAGAAGGGATAAATTTTTTGAATTGATATAATTAAATTATACAGAGTTCTGATAGGTCTATTGAATCATATTTAATCAGAACAGTATTTATTACTATAGAGTGAACATATATTTCTTTAGTTGGATAATTTTTAAAATTGAAATCTACTATTTCTTGATCATACTATACATAATGTTTTTATATTATAATATGTACATGGTTTAGAACCCAGGTTTGCATATCATAGTGCCATAAAATATTTAATTTAATTTGAATACTTAAGACCGTATTCAAAGTGTTATAAATAATATAAAACATTATTTTGGATCCAGAAATAGTTAATTTTAGATTCATAAAATATTTTAAAACGAAATAATTGAATTTTAGATTGGTTCGAAGTGTCCGTTGAATTATAAGTAATGAAAAGAGTATTCTTCTAAGAAATGAAGTATATTAACAGAATTTTTTATTCAAAACGCTTCAGATTTGATTTAACACCTTAAAAAACCCTTATAAAAATATACACAAAATTCACTAACTGGACTTAGTGACTTATTCTTGAACCCACGAAATATTTGGCAAACGATCTAGCTCCTCACTGCTTCTAGGCACCGCTGATACGCCGGATCCAATACCTGGAAAAAGGTCCGGGGCTCAGTTTGGGTAGTGTTGGATCTTTGGTGGGACTCAATTGGTACTCTTCGCCATCTCATTAAAATTAGCGGGACTCAATTTGGATACATCCGATATATCAGCTTCTCCCATCTCAGATTCTCAGTTTAAATAGCCACTCCTCGCGTTTATCGGCTGTTCACACGTTCATATCAGCTTTCTTTGCGTTCATAACGGCTATCCTCGCTTTCAAATAGCCAGTCTTCGCGTTCATTTGGCTGACCTAGCGATCATTTCGGCTCGCGTTCGAATCAGCTGCCCTCGCGTTTATATCGGTTTCCTTGGGTTCATATCGGTTTCCTTTACATGATTATCAATATTAGATTCTTTATGCATGATCAAATCTTTTTAGATGCTGGTAAAGTTAAACACAGTGAAGGTTATGCAAACATTGAGAAGGTTGTAAAAAAACGCAAACAAGGTGAAGATTATATAACCGTTGGGAATGTTACAGATCATAAAGTACCTGACAAACCCTAAAGCCTCTCAAGTTGCAGAAAAACAAAATGGTGGCGTATGAAAAACAAGATGTCTGCCGAGCTCACCCAGCCACTATAAAGTGGGTACCTGACCCTTCGACAATGACGTAAGCCTCTCAAATTGCAGAATAACAAAATGGCACACTTCGTACAAATGCACACACAAAATGAAAACGTTGTATGTTACGAGGATCATGAATTTACTGGCAGTCTAGCTTCAGACTTCAAAGAGAGAACATCGGTTTGCTACTGTCGCTGTTATTGAGTTCATATTTTTGTTTTTCTAACATTATACACAGATTTTTTTTTTTTTTTCGAACCAGACAAGCAGGGACTTAATAATTACGAAACGGCTTTCTAAAACCGATTGGCTTCATTTTTAGGGTTGGAGCATCGAAAGGAAAATATCTATATTCGATATTTTGCGATATCGTAAAACCAAATATCCACCGATAATCGCTAAAAAAATTATCGATATATCGAAAGGAAATGGATGAAAAAGAAAATACAAATGCATCAAATGAGTATAATGTTAAACTGCGAAGAAAATTATGAAATAATATAATTATTATTTACTAAACAATATTTTTACTAGCTATGAAACTTTATAAATTAAAAAGATAGAATAGAATTATACTTTGGCAAAAAAAATATTTTATAACACATTTTTATCTTGTAGGCTGTTAGCCCTATATATTTATATATATATTCTTCTACAAGTTTTTTAATAAAAACTTCAAACTTCTAAAATATTTATTTATAACGTTTCCGACTACAGTGTGCATTCTCAAAACATTCATCTAAAAGCATGTAATTCATTTGATATACACCTCAATGCTATCACCGTTTATATTATTATCCGTTTTTCTTTACATAGGATTAATTAACAGTATTTATATATTAATGGTATCTACTAATTATTTTTTAGTAATTAAATATTGCTTATTCTTATATTTACAGGGTAAAACTCCAGAATCGTGACCCAAACATGGATGACATCTTGATTTTTAAGGCATGACTTGGAGGAGCGCATGTCAACAACAAATACTCACAATCAAACCAACGGTCCTTATCAGTTGAGGTCGGGGCCTTACCCTAATTTAAATTATTACTGTTTTAATTAGATCACTGATGTCGACTCAGCTCGCTACACTCGTTCAAGAGATAAACAACCCCCCAATGAAAGTCTATTCACAAATACTAACAGAATAAACAAAAAATATAACCCACAATAAATATAACCATGCTGCATTATAGATAAAAAAATCTATAACACAAATCGCGGAAGTCAATTAAGTAAATGTTTGAGAAAATATTTATTTGAGTATTTATTGTGGGCATGTGCAGCTCGAAGTATAATTAGGTTTGAAAAATCTAGACCTCCGCCATGTTGGGGTTACGATTCTGGAGTTTTAGCGAATAAAGGAAATTGTTAATAAAATTAAGACGCACGTTGTAGATGTGTTAGTTCGCCATTTTAGAAGTGATCATCGGCACATCAATTTCTTTATCATCTCCTTTTCAAACGGAGTCAAAATTATCGTCAGTTAGGATTCTAGATACCGCTAAACATTCGACTAAATAGACGAAATCTCGGAAAGTGACTTTAGTTTCTTCATTTTGAGGCAAGTGATTCCCATCCTCGATGCTGTCAACAAGTTGTATCACTACGTCCTTGCGTTAAATGCCTTATCGTTTAATTATGGCCGTCTAGAGACTGCAGTTCAGAGCTTTTGTTGGGAGGCAAAAACAGAACATAGACATCGCTCAGTGAAGGGATACTGTTGTGGGCCCTACAATTAGCAATAAACAGTTGAATATTTTCACTGTTTTATATTCCATATCAGGGCCCTATTTCATAATAAAGCTAATAGTATTAGTTCACAAATACAAATGTACAAGCACTGATACATTTTGTTTCATAATAGGGACGAATATTAGTGATTTCTACAAGTGAAATAGTACAAGTTAGCATGTAGGAAGGTTCTTTCTTAGAAGGTTTATAAAGTAGACAACCCTCAAGATCAACAAGCTATTCAGCTCTCACTCCAATTTCTATTTTAAAAGGAAGAAATAAAAGAATAAAAAGCCAATCCAACACTATTTGACTAATATTAAATCATTGAGAACATATATACTTACGCACTCCAACCAATAACGCACTTGCCTACCTCAACTTTTTTAAATCTTTTTAATTGATTTCTCATATTTTTATGAAATAAGTGAATTGATTTTTATTTAATTTAATTATTTGTATTCATATTTTAACGAAGTAATAGTATCATTCGACAAGAATAATCTGTACTTAAATACTGTCTTTCATAGCTATAATCCCTTTGTTTTTATTTATTTATCTCTATCACGTTAAACGATTAATCTCAATTATTACATTCTTATTCCGAAACAGTGTAATCATTTTAACTTCCTCACTATTTTGTTAACAACAATACATCGCAAGAAATCAGATTTCAGTTTTTACGAAATTCCGATTTACGTAGATAGTGACAAAGTTTTGTACCGTCTTAATGTCCACAACCTAGTTTTTAGTTTATTTTACAAATATAGTTAAATTGTTTGCTTATTTATAAAAATAAATAAATAAATAATTACTGATCTACCTTCTCCCCACTAACCAAAATCTTATGAGGAATTAATATTGTTATAAACCTATAACTTAAATCACTATTGGATAAGTTTTGAAGCCTATAGAACGTATTAGTAGGACTTTTGGCTACGAATTGGGGGTTTCTGAACCATTGAGCACAGAACGTAAAATCAAAATCATCAAGAAGCAAAGGGTCTGATAATTAACTCAGAGCTCAGAAATTTCTTTAACTTAAACAAATATCTAAAACGAAGGATAGAAACATTTCAAAACGAAAAAGGATCACGATTTCATTTCTCTGTTTCGGCCCTAATAATCCTTGTGATAAAATGCTGTAAAAATGACATTATTATTTTTTTTTTTTTAACAACATTGTCTAATGAGCTAGTAATGGGTTCAATTTTGTGAAAATTGAAGTTCATATGCATTGTGAAAATTATAGTTATTCAATGTGTAACTGAGTTTTTAAAGGTGTCTATAATTCCATGACCGGTCGTGTACATTGGAGAAACCTCTGAAGATCTTGCAAGTAGAACTACCCACTGTAATAATAATTGTAAAAACATAAATACTGCAACATCAGGACACTACCACAAAATTAAATAAAATAATTAATTGCTTTTATAACAATAAATAAATTACAAAACAAATTAATAATTTTAAAGCCATTTTTTTAATGGATTGAAATAACAATCAACTTCCGAATTATTTCATACTACTAGAATAAAAAGAAACTAACCAAAATGTTTTTAAAATATTCAAGAAACTAAATTTTTATGCAACACAAGGTTTTCTCTCATGCATTCCGTCTATAATAATATTAGTCTTGTAGTCTGTACTTGTTACAATTCCGTTTCATAATGAAAAAGTACAAAAGTACAAACTACAAGCAATAAAATCGAAAGTACAAGCAAAATATTGGATAGTACAAGTGATTCTGTTTCATAAACAGTGACTAATAGTACAAATCTTTATGTACTAGCGTTTACTTGTATTATTTATACAAGTCTCAGTTCTCTTGTAATATTAATACAAGTCTCATTTCCCTCGTAATTCGGAAAAATTCCAGAATTGTGACGCCAACATAACAGTTTCTGGAGCTATTTATTGTGCCATTCTTTTTAACTACGTTTCCGCTTTTACCCACTTTCTTTGAAATTAGGTTCTGTCCCTTTTCACAGCTACCAAATTAAATTTTATTTGAATTTCAATAATTAATAAAGATAGAGTTAATGAAAGTTATCTAATAAGAGAAACTAAATGCCAAGTTTGAATTTTATTTAAATGGTGCTACTCATTGTTTTAATAAAAAATTCAATACATTTTTATATAGGTATAATTTACATTAAAATATCAATTAATAATTAACATATTAATAATAATTAAATATTGATTAAAAATTAAAATATGAATTAGTAATCAATAAAATAAAATAAAACTGTATATATGAAAAACTCAAAATTGGAAAAGATGGCAAATAAAAAAGTGAGTTTAAGAGAGCACAGTGTTAGAGCAGTAACCCAATTCAAGTACCTGGGAAGTGTGGTCACAGTTGATAACAAAATAAAGAGTGAAATACGAGCCAGAATAGCAGCAGGAAATAGGTGTTATTCCTCACTACAAAGAGTGTTTCAGTTAAAATCATTCTCTAAAAGAATACAAATTCAACTGTACAAAACCATAGTAAGACTGGTAGTCATGTATAGGTGCAAGACATGGCCCCTGACCAAAAAATCAAAACTTATAGTCAACACATGGGAAAGAAAAATATTAAGAAGAATACGGGGCGGAGTGGCCGAAAATGGTGTATGGAGAAGAAGAAAGAATGAGGAGCTGATGGATCTATATGGGGAGCCGGACGGTAAACGAAGCAAAGGACGCCTTCGGATCAGATCGCTAGATGATGTCGAAGAGGACCTGAGGTGTACGAAACTGGAGGAGGATAGCACAGGATCGTGTAAATTGGCCGGCCGTGGTGTTGGAGGCCCGGGTTCATGCAGAACCGTAGAGCCAAAATAATAATAATCAATAAAAATGTTCTGATTAAAAAATCAAATTAGTAGCCACTTCTTTTAAGAATTTAGTAAATTTAAGAATTTAGTAAATTTTTTATATTGTTATAAATAATATTTATTTGTTTTTAAGAAAAAAATTTTTTTTTTTTTTAATTTACTGAATATCTTCTACCTTTCCAGATAAGATAACCAACAAGATAAATAATTTGAATATAATATAATTTTAGGTAGTTTAAAATAAATAATTATGAAACTCCAAAAAAGTAAGGATAAAATAAAAATGTATTGAAACATAAATAAGCCATACATAAACCACACATGTTTTACTACCTTGCAATTTAAATATTTCTGCTGATATAACAATTTTGTTGTAGTTGAAATCAGACATACCCATTAATACAAAAAGTCCTTAAACTTATTACCCATGGACAATAATGAACCACAATGTTGATATTTCGCTCTCTTAATACAAAAAAATGTACTTCAACACTTAGGTATATATATATATATATATATATATATATATATATATATATATATATATATATACGCACACACACACACACATAGACTTACACATAGAGTATACCTATATATAATTATAATGGGATTATATAGGACACTGAGGATATGAATGGGTGCAAGTTGGTAAGCGATATATATATATATATATATATATATATATATATATATATATATATATATATATATATATATATATATATATATATAATATATATATATATCTTGTGTGCGTGGGTGTGTGTATACATCTGAACCAGTAAGAATTGAAGTAAATACGGTTGAATACCTTATGGTATCTTATACCGGTATAGGTAAATCTTAGATTTACTTAATCATAGAATTTTTTTGGACCAACTGTGACTTTTGCTCAGAATGACAAAAACTAGTTCTCTACCTCTCTAAGCATACCTCTACTCTAAGCATTTGATTGAAATCACTTTTCCTATAAAATACTGTGGGATCGTTTAAGATTGAAAAATTAACAGCAACTGATTTACTTACCATCGTCAATCTTCTGATGTTAGGCCTCCAAACATCCCTTATGTAGTTTCATTCTTTATTATTCGGCACAACGCCGGTAGATTTGGCATATTCGCCAACTTCCTTCCACACCCGCATTTTGTCTGTTTTGGTGAGCTTATCATTGAACACACCACTTAATAGCTTCTTATTTTCTAATATACGCGATAGAACACACAAGCGCGTTTTTCTATTTCCTTCTCTCTTACTCATTTTAGAATCTAATGGACTACTGTTGAATATATAAGAATATATTAGCACAGGTGTACCAAACTCATTTTATTCAATAATAACAAATTTTTTATGTTAACTGACTTTTTTTTAAAACTCATTAATATTCTTTAATTAATAAGTCCTTTGCTTTATTATGCATCTTTTTAATGGTTTATGTATACATAACTTGAGATAAATTAAAAAGTTAATTTATAAATTAAAACGTATAAAAGATATTTCGTGTCCTCGGAACACATTTTGAGGCCTTTAAATTAAACAAATCAGAATATTTCATATTGCAAGGACCGACCGGTCAATGCGCGGAGGAAGATCTTAACCAAATTCAATTCGTGGCTTTCTAAAAGCTGTAAACATTTACAATACTGTAAATTAAAAAAAAAATTGAATAAAATGTTATTATTACCTAATGACAATAAGTAATCTGCAACATCTAAAAATAAACCTTCCCAAATTCTAACCTCTATTTTTGTACTTTCTAACTTGTATATACGGCCTTATACTATTAGTATGGTCGTTCCCATTATGAAACAAGAAATATTAGTTCTTGTAATTTGTACTCTTGTATTTATGAACTTGTACTATTTATTATCTTATTATAATGTAAGGAATCAGTGAGCAAATTGTTACTCAACAAACATAAGGAAAATTAGACGTATTATAAAACAAATTTATAATAATTAAATTGTTTGTAGAAGCAGAATAATGAATGACATTTTTGTGACTAAGAATCGATAAAGCGATCGATAGAGCCTAGATCTAGCCTCTGTAAATAACAGAAAGTGATGCTTACTGAGTTCTTAAGTGTGTTGATTCCATCAAATATATACTTTATTAGTAGTTATGTTTATTACATTTTGATTAAACCACTTTAGCGTAATTGGTGGTCGGGGTACGATGTACACTAAGTAATTGATAATAATTTAAATCAGTACTTTTATTTCCCAAAACAATTGGTACATAAGAAGTGTACTATAGCAGAATAAAAAATTATCGGACAACAATACACACACATGAGAGAACTCTCACGAGAACAAACTTTTCAGGGAGATAATTAATAGGCTTGCCAATGAACACGCAAGAAAATTTGACTATTGAAATTTGCAATAAGAAAATTAGTTAATTGATAATGTTTAGCGGAAAAACGAAAAATGAAATAATTAATTTTATATACATTGGCAAACCCATTTTACAACCATAACCTCCCTGGCACTGATATCACTATCACTGCCCAGTCGCCACATCACTCCCCCCAATGACATTGGCACAGAACCGCACCTTGGCTTCACCTCTCTACCAGAGCGAGTGCGGTAACCAGGTTGCAACGTAGGAGGGTCTGCGTCGAGGTCATTCGGATGGTCGCCTGAAGGTCCTGCGGCAGGTGTAGGAGTGGGTCGATCTCTGGTGGCGGTGCTTTCTCCGTTGTCGACCAGGAGATGGGCCAAGAGATGGCTTCAATCGATCCATTGATATGGTTTTCCGACCGGAAGGCAGCTGGACAGTGAAGGTCTTCTCTTCCCTCGAGATGACTTTAAAAGGGCCAGAGTAGGGAGGAGTCAGCGACTTACGGACGTGGTCATCCCTCAGAAACACATGACTGCAGTGCCCTAAGTCTCGGTGGACGAAAGTCTTGGCTGTGCTGCTGCGGTGAGGAGCTGGACGAAGGTCCTTCATGGCCTGGCGAAGAGACTTCAACGTCGACTCGGTGTCTTCAGGACGTCTGGAAGGCTCGAAGAACTCGCCAGGGAGACGTAGAGGCTGCCCGAAGGTCATTTCAGCAGCGCTGGCCCCGATTTCCTCTCTAACGGCCAACCCAAGACCCAAGAGAACTGTTGGCAGCACAGTCGTCCAGCCATCATTGTTGAGTGCTGCCATGAGGAATGCCTTAAGGGACCTATGCCACCGCTCGATGCACCCATTGGACTGCGGATGGTACGCCGTCGTGCGACAACGCTGAATACCAAGGACACTAGTGAGACTAGTGAAAAGGTCTGACTCGAACTGGCGTCCCTGGTCGGTGGTAATCCTTGCAGGCGTACCATATCGAGAGATCCACGTGCCCACTATTGCTTCGGCTACCGCAGCACTGGTGATATCCTCCAATGGGCACGCTTCAGGCCAACGGGTACATCTGTCGATCATCGTGAGGCAGTATCGCTGTCCGTCAGAGGGTGGCAAAGGTCCGATAATATCCACATGGATGTGTTCGAACCGCCCGCTCGGCTCGAAACCACCCGGAGGGGTGATCGTATGCCGAACCACTTTGGAGCGCTGGCAGGGTATGCAACAGCGAGCCCACCTCGAGATGTCGGCATTCATGCTCGGCCAAAAAAATCTCTGGGCAACTAAGCGTCTTGAGGTTCGTATGCCGGGGTGACTGAGCCCATGTAGCCGCTTGAAGATGTTCTGACGCATGGATTCAGGAACGTAAGGTCGCGCATGAGAAGTGGAGGTCTCGCAGAGGACCGCTGCTGAGCTTCCAGGAGGTGTCATCCAGCGAAATTGGAGACGAGGATTCTTCTGCATCTCCTGGATCGACGAATCATTCGCTTGCTCCTCAGCTAGACGAGCAAAGTCTTCCGTGCAGTCAATATCCTCCACTCTCGACAGCGCGTCGGCGACCGTATTGTCATTCCCGGCTACATGGCGGATATCGGTTGTGAACTGGCTAATGAAGTTAACCAACAGAATCCGCAAGGGCGTCGCTGTATCCGGCTTCTGCGAAAATGCAAACTCCAGAGCCTTGTGGTCAGTCCAGATGACGAAGTATCTCCCCTCCAGTTGGCCTCGAAAGTGTTTGATGGCCCGATGGATCGCCAGCAGCTCTCGGTCGTATGTGGCGTATTTCTGCTGGGCTGGAGCGAGGGGCTTAGAGAAGAATCCCAGAGGCCGCCAGGCGTCGCCCTCCTTCTGCTGCAAGACAGCACCCATTGCAGTGTTGGACGCATCACAGACCAGCACGAGATCTGCATCGTGCTTGGGGTGTCCAATCACCACCGCTGCTTTGATGGCGGCCTTGCAGCGCTCGAACGCCTGGTTTGAATCTTCAGTCCAAGGAATTGGCGACCTATCATTCTTCGCTCCAGCCAAGTACTTGTTAAGCGGACCTTCCAGCTCTGCCGCTCTGGGTATGCAACGTCGGTAGAAGTTAAACATACCCAGAAAGCGTCGGAGGTCCTTGACAGTGCCAGGTCGTGGGTAGGTGGAGATGGCGTCGACTTTCGCTGGCAGCGCGGTGACACACTCCGAGTTCACATAGTATCCGAGAAACTCGACTTCTGGACGCCCGAAGACACATTTGGCCAAGTTTATGGTCAGCCCTTGGTCATCCAGCCGTCGCAGTACTTCCTCCAGATGTGCTCGGTGCTCCCCTTCGTCTCTGGAGCATATGACGATGTCGTCCAGGTACCACCACGCAAACTCCAGACCTTGAAGAACTCTATCGAGAAAACGCTGAAAGGTCTGAGAGGCGTTCCTGAGACCAAAGCACTTCCGGAGAAATTCGAAAAGACCAAAGGGAGTTATGACTGCTGTCTTCGGTATGTCCTCCTCCGCCACCGGAATTTGATAATATGCACGGTTGAGGTCAAGCTTGCTGAAGATCTTCTTACCATGCATATTGATGTTGAAATCCGCCAAGTTCGGAACTGCATACCTGTCGGGAATTGTCTTAGCGTTTAGCTGACGATAATCTCCGCAGGGTCTTTTCCATCCGTCCTTCTTCTGCACGATGTGGAGAGGGCTAGCCCAAGGGCTGTTTGAAGGTCTGCAAATCCCTTCCTCCATCATCTGGGCAAATTCCCTCTTGGCGGCGATGTACCTTTCCGGTGGAAGGCGCCGGGCTCTCGCTGCGACTGGAGCTCCCCGTGTCTCTATGTGGTGCCGCACGTCGTGTTTGGGCTGCTTCGTGAACGTGGTCGGGTTCGTGACGCTGGGGTACTTGCGCAGGAGCTCTGTGTACCATTCTCCTGCTGGAACGGAGTACACAGTGGGGACTAGTACTGTCGCCAGCTTGCCGCGCGTCGTTAGCCTAGAAATCTACCAACTGGCATCCGGCGAGGTCTACTAATATGTTACGGCGATATAGCAGATCCGCGTCGATAATGGGGTAGCTCACCTTTGCCACGACAAAACGCCAGGGAAGGCTCCTCCGCAGCCCCAAGTCCACGTTCAGCAGTGTGCTACCGTAGGTCGGAATAGGAGTGCCGTTCGCTGCATACAGCGTGAACTCCTCGCTCATTCTTCTCGTCGGCGTCTTCACCGGGAACACAGATAGGGTGGCTCCTGTATCCACCAAGTATCTGTGCCCGGACTTCTTGTCCGTGACGAAGAGTCGGCGGTTAATTACCTAAGCGACAGAGTCCGCCTCGTCTGTCGCTGCGACTAGTTTCCCGACGGCTTCGGAACGGGTGAGGGCTTCCAATCGCACGGCTGGCGGCAGTTTGTCGCTTTACTCCCAAACCTGTTGTGGTAGTAACACAGGCGGCGACCCTTACTTCTGCTACGGCTTCGTGGCCGGTTCCTCACTTCATACCTTCCTCGGGTTTCTAGAGCTGCAACGCGATCGGTTAATTTCTCCAGGGTCGCTAGAAGTCTATCTTCTCTGTCGCAGGAGGTGGAGGGCCGCATGGCAGCTACTTCGCCAATTCGGTACCCCTGAATCTCGGCGATGCGGTCAGCAATGGTGCTGAGTTTGACCATGTCGGCCGACTCCGCAGCTGCTAGCGCTGCCTGCATCCCATCTGGCAGTCCCCGTAGCCAGATTGACTTTAATAGGTCTTCAGGCAGTGTGGTTCCCCCCAAAGACTGCAGTTCTCTCAAGAAGTGCGACGGGCGGCGGTCCCCGAGACGTTGGTCTTCGAGGAGTTTCTTGATTCGAGTATCTTCGGAATCACCGAAACTCCCCATCAGCCTGGCCTTGAGTAATTCGTAGGGGTTTTCCGCCGGAGGTTGCCTGATCAGATCTGTGACATCTGAGCGGCTCTCTGTCCAGTTGCGTGGCCACATATCTAAATCTAGTATGTGAATTAGTGACCCGGTACAGGTCGAAAACCATTTCGCACTGTATGAAAAACATCTCCGGGTCACTCTGACGAAATGTGGGCATTTGGGCCGCAACTGTGGCCGCCGAAGCAGCTTCGATCACCTGGGGGGCAAGCCCCGTCTCTTTGCCCTCATCGGCTCCATCGAGTGTCAATAAATCGAATTTATTGCCAAGGGGCATCTTCACTTATAGTCCTTAGCGTACAAAAAAAAATATGATAACAATTGTACTCACCGATCACGTCGGGGTCACCACTTTAGCGTAATTGGTGGTCGGGGTACGATGTACACTAAGTAATTGATAATAATTTAAATCAGTACTTTTATTTCCCAAAACAATTGGTACATAAGAAGTGTACTATAGCAGAATAAAAAATTATCGGACAACAATACACACACATGAGAGAACTCTCACGAGAACAAACTTTTCAGGGAGATAATTAATAGGCTTGCCAATGAACACGCAAGAAAATTTGACTATTGAAATTTGCAATAAGAAAATTAGTTAATTGATAATGTTTAGCGGAAAAACGAAAAATGAAATAATTAATTTTATATACATTGGCAAATCCATTTTACAACCATAACCTCCCTGGCACTGATATCACTATCACTGCCCAGTCGCCACACCACTTATTCCACTAAGTATACACTTTCTTAGTAGTTATGTTAATTACACATTTTGATCAAACAGCGACCTCTTTAAAACAGTGTTTTTGATATTCATAAACATAACCTACACTTGGGCTGAAAGAAATTTGTCATTTTTCTCCAAGAAGAATATGTTAAGTCCTCAAGTGAATTTTCAGGTTATTTTACATTGTCATTTTACTGCCACTATGTCAGGTAATGAGTAAGTTCCTTGGGGAACTTTATCATAAAAACTTTTGTTATGAAAGCTCTTCCTATAACTTTTTCTTGACACTTTTTGTACAATTTCTGTATTATAAAAGCTCTCCTTAAAGCTTTTTAGTGAGAACCTAATAAAGTTTATTACATTAAAAGTTCTCACTATTAGAGTCCCCACTTAAATATGGGTAATATTGATGGAATTGTGTCTTGAGCATCTATTTGACAGGTTTTTTGTGGTTATCTCCTGATTTCATTCAAATGATCTCTGAAAAATAAGCTTATAAAAAAACATGTGCTCCACAGGTATGTCAAAACTTATTTGTGAGACCTTATATTTAAAATGTTCCAGTAGGAACCCTTTATAATAATTTTTATTAAAAATGTTTTGGCAAGAGCTTAATAACAGAAGATTTATAAAAAAAAAACTTCTAATGATATAAGTTCTTAAGGTACTTTTTATCAGAAGGTTCTTTTGTGTAGAACTTTTATGTTAGTATTTTAATTATAAAAGTTCTTGTAAAACAGTTAAACTGAAACCTTTTGAAACAGTTCAATATCTGTTTTGTGCCCTGATCATAGGATGCTTTCATTATGAGACACTTAAATTAAAGTAATAATGGAAGATCTTTGATTGCTTGGATTCACTATTGATAAATGAATTGTTAATTAATAATAATAAAGTTAGTTAAATTCTGTAACACATTTTTAATGCCAATTTTAAACATAGAAATCAAACAAGTGAACTGGGCGCAGAATCTGATAAATAAATTTAATACTATTAAAATTAAAAAATGATTATAAAGACATAAAAGAAAATAATTTGGAGGAAGTATGTAATAGACATCTAAATAATTCAGAATAATTTTAATTAGTTTGTAGATAAGATGAAACATGAATATGATAGTACTTATACATGCATATGATATGACATTATATACATGAATATGATAGCTAAAATCAATTTTTGAAATAAATGTGTATGATGATGATGGCTTAATGTTGAAAAAAAGCACTTAGGTCTCTCATAAACACGATAATTAATCATCATAAAACTGAATAATAAGTAGAACATGGGAGCAGGTAAAAATTAACACGATGCTTATATCAAAACAAGTGTTGTGGAAATGCCAATAACTTATAGATTATTTGATTGAATAAATTGGGTATTGCGAAAGTAAAATCAAATTAAAAATTACACAAATTATTACGTTACATAGCTGATCAATTACTAAAGTTATTATACCATTTAAAATAAAATATGCCAAATTGGTCATTTACATTACATAATATATACATAATTGATTAACAAAATATAGATATTTATAACATTATAGATAAGTTTGCATATATAAGCTAATAGTGTTTTGCGCTATCAATAGTGTACATTGTTTTATCTTGGAAAGTGGTTCCATTGATAACTAAGAAATTTGGTATCACTGGGAGAAAATTTAAGTTTTGAGGGTGTAACTATAGATGACATCATTCCAATAATAAACTGAAATATAGATACTCAAAAAACCAATACTGAATAAAATTATTAAAAAAGTATTACTAAATATGATAAAATACCATATGTAGGGACAAATAGCATAATAGAAAATATAAAATTAAATAATGTACAGGGGCATAGTGATAATTACAATGCAGTGTTAGAACTTTATAAAAACTGATATAAGAAAATAGAATTGTTAATCTGACAGAAAAAGAGATTCCTAAAAACATATTAAATTTGCTATCACTGGGAGATAATTTCAGTTTTGAGGGTGTAAGCATAGATAAAGTCATGATTCAATTAATAAACGGAAATATAGATACAAGTGAAAGACATATAAATAAAATCAAACGGAATACATGAAATTTAAATAAACAAATTAATATAGATTTGAAACAATTTATGAATTTGATGAAAAAGAATATCATTTTAAATTATAATAATTAGATATGACAAATTAGGGGAATTTGAAAACAAATTAGGAATGTTGGAAACATAGATTTTTTTTATAGAAACATATCGTAATATCGATATTAAAATTTGAGTATTAAAAACCGATATTTTTTCCAAAAAAAAAAATTAAATAAACAATCGATAGATTTGAAAACTATCGTTACGATATATATATATATATATATATATATATATGTATATATCGAAATTTACATCTTTATTTTTGAGTCCAAAAAGCACTGCCTCAAAAGAAGCCGTTCATTTTTCGTGACAAAGTTCCTTTTATATCTTCTATAATAATTTAAATCAACTTCATACAGACACACACTTTTTGGTATTACAGGTTGGTTAAAAACCGTCTCGGAACCAACGTTAGAATAGCGTTAGTACGTATGTGTCAATGTATTTTCCCCTCAAGTCCTCACTGACTTTTTCTTGTACTATCAATTTTATAACTTGTAGTTTGTACTTTTGTACTTTTCTGTTATGAAACGAAATTGTTCAAAGTACAAACAACAAGACTAATAGTATTGCTTTGTACTTTATTATGAAATAGGGCCCAGATTGTACACATTCGGTGAATACTTCGCTTGAGGTCCATGCTTTTGTGTTTGCACGATAGGCTATTTTATTTAAATACGTTGGTTTCGTGGACTTGCCAGTCATGAGCGAACTTAATTTTGCTGATCAATCCATGTTGGCGGACAACAATGTTTACAGTTTTTTTATAATTTTTTTTTAAAGAGAGATACATATAAAATAAAAGCGTAAACCGACCGAAATTCATAGAAACGATTCCCCTCTCACTCACTCTCCTATCTTCTTAAAAAGATTAAGAATTACCCTGATTTTTTATTTGGAAATTCGAATCATAAGACGTTTACAGTACTTGGAAGGCGAAATTAAATACGAATTATCGAGGAGGGGACCGGATTGCATTCTTTTTATGCGGAATAAAGGGAGATATTTAAGGGTCCAGAGAATCCATACGAATTACCGAGATATGAATTATCGAGATTCTACTGTAATATAGTTTATAATGTCGGTATCATCGATATATTGTTTTAAAATATCTATATCATCGATTAATGATATTAAGGATTAATATCCGATATATTAAGATATTGATAGAAAATATCGGTTTTTCAAGTCCGATATTCCAACCCTAGTCATTTTTCATTAGATCGCCCGATTTTATGGATATTAAATAGTTTCTGGAAAGTGTTATGAACCTCTTAGTGGATAAAATTCGAGATTTCATACATTAATATAACGCATACATTAATTCATTCATATATATTTCATACATTAATATGGCGCATTAAAAGTGAACTTTCTATTGGAATGTACTTTTACAAATTCTATAGAGGATAAGAAGGATAAAGCATGACACGAAACAAATGTGTATCTAAAGGTAGCGATCTTAGAGAATTTGTTGAGAAATGTTTTATCAAGATAATAACTGAAGCAGAGGAGTCTCAATTTAAAAAAAATCGGTTGGATGCTGAGTGAAGTTGATGGGATCAGATTAAGAATCGACAAATATTTACCATTAAGTTGTTGTACACATCTTCCTCTCCCCTCATCTTCAAAATCAAAGAAAGCTTGCATTGATGTACGGAATAATGATATGTCCTGTTTTAAATATTCTATTTTAGAAACATTTGTGAAAAAGAATACTCAACGTGTAACGAAGTACAACAATTTAGAACATTTACATGACTTGGGTTGTGTTTCGTTTCCGACTTCCCTCATAGAAATAAAGAAATTTTAGAAGGTAAATAACGTATCTATCAGTGTTTATGGTTTGGATGAAAAAATATACCTTCTGAAAGTATAAAATATCGGGATCTTTTACTTGTGTCTGATGATCAAACTTTCCATTGTGATTACATACATTTTTTTTGAAAAATTAGCCAATATGAATATAAATAAATAATTTTTAAACGCTGTTTTACACATTTTTACAACTGGTATGGAAAACAAGCAAGTGAAAAACTTGAAGAACATAAAATGTATTGCTCAGAAAATAAATCAATAAGAATAGAGCTACTGACGAAAGATCCCTTTATCAGATTCTCAAATGTGAAGCGACAAAGTAAAATACCCTTCGCTATCTATGCTCACTTTGAATTAATATTAGTTCCTACAAACGAATCCTCTGTAAGCACAACTTTATGGAAATGGAATCCGCTTCTCACTTTATGGAATGTATTACAAACATAGCGGAAAAAAATTCAAGACATTTATAAGATAAATAAACCAATGGGGGTCTCATCGGGAGAAGAGGAAGATTGGGTTGAAGCTTAAAACTGCTACATGTGTCAAAACATGACACATGTAGCAGTAACTAAATTAGTTTCTTTTTTGTCATAAAACAATATAAAAGATAGAGATCAATGCCACCTAACCGGAACTTATTTAGGACCGTCTTGCAATAATTGTAATTTAAGACGCGTAAATCCCTCCTTTTTACCTGTTAAATGCATAACCTATGCAATTATGACGCGCATTTCATAGTAAAGGAATTGGGGAATACTCCTGGGGAAGTTGAGGTAATACCAAATAGCGAAGAAAAATATATATCCTTCACAAAACATGTTGGTAAAATGAAATTGAGATTTATAGATTCATGCAACGAAGCTTGGATTATCTCGTAAAATCTCTATCTTTGAATAAATTCAAGGAAACTTCAAAATATTATAGAGATGAGGAATTAACATTGGGTACGAGGAAAGAAGTGTTTTCATACGATTATATAGACAATGCAGAAAAGTTAAATGAAGCAGAGCCCCCACCTATTGAAGCTTTTTATAATAAATTATGTGATACTGATATCAGCGTAGAAGATTATACACGCACTAAAAACATAAGGGAACATTTTAAATATTGACCGTTGGGAGACTATGCAGATGTTTACGTTTAAACTGATGTTCTTCTCCTTTGTGACATCTTCGAATCTTTTCGAAATGTTATGATAAAGATAAATGAGCTTGATTCCAGCTCATTATTTTACTGTTCCCGGTTTGACGTATAATGCCATGTTAAAATACACAATAATGAGATCTTACATGATTATGATATGATTTTAATGATAAAACACTTCGAATTCGAGGAGGTTTGTGTCAGGTATCACACAGCTATGCAGAAGCGAATAATAAATACATGAGTACCTTCAATTCAAACGAAAAATCGAGTTATATAATTTATTTAGATGCAAACAATCCTTACGGTCCATCAATGAGCATTTATTTACCATACGGAGGATTTGAGTGGGTTAAAACTTTGGAATATATAAATATCTTCGATCTTAAGGATGAAGTTTGATATATTTTCGAAATTGATATTAGTTATCCTCAAGAACTGCATCTTATTCATGATGATTTACCTTTTTTACTTGAAACAATCGTACCAGCGGAAGCCTATTGTAATTCAAAAAATTAATTTCAGATTTCGGAAAAAGAAACCGGGATGTCCTACATTACAGAAATTTGATACAGGCTACAAAACATGA
The DNA here is from genome assembly GCA_948150685.1 of Rhaphigaster nebulosa. Taxonomy (NCBI): domain Eukaryota; kingdom Metazoa; phylum Arthropoda; class Insecta; order Hemiptera; family Pentatomidae; genus Rhaphigaster; species Rhaphigaster nebulosa. The sequence goes on from OX411307.1 coordinate 6,536,856, forward strand.
ATTAAAATTAGAAAAAAATCACCGTGCATTAAAGTTTAACCAATCGCCATGGCTTCGCTCTTATGTAGAATACAATACAGAGCTAAGAAAAGGAACCTTCAATGACTTTGAAAAAGATTTTTATAACTTTCTAAAAAATGCAGTTTTCGGTAAGACAATGGAAAATATCAGGAATCGTCAAAATATTGAGCTCATAACTGATAGTAAAAAGTTGATGAAACTCATTGCTAAACCAAATTTCATAGACCGCACAATTTACAATGAGAATATAGTAGCTGTGCATATGTGCAAACTATAAGCCTTTTTTAATAAAACTATATATATATATATATATATATATATATATATATATATATATATATATATATATATATATATATATATTGGTATGTGCATTTTAGATTTATCAATTATTATCAATTATTGTTATGTATAAATTTCATCATGATATAATATTCCGTTAATACCGTAAAGATGATGCACACCGATACTGATTCCTATATTTATAGGATTTTAACAGATGTCTTTGAAGACATGAAAAAAATTAATCAGTATTTTGATTTCTCAGATTATTCTAAAACCCATCTCTGTTATTCGAAAGAAAATAAAAAAAATTTAGGAAAATTCCTAAGTTATGGACTCATCCAGTCCTCAGCAACCCCTGAGTCAGCAGTATGATGGTTCTAGTATATATATCCCTCAGATCTAGAGCATCTAATTCATTACCGTCTAGTTAGTCATAGTTGTAGCTTCCTATAGTTGTAACGCTATTTCAGTATTGTAAGTTTTACTTAAATAAAGTTTTTAAAAAGTGATTTAGTGTGTCCAGTTATTTAATTGGCGCCCAAATAGGGACTGGTGCGCTTCAAGTCAGAAGAGAAGAAGGTTGAATTACATATTCAAGAAAATCCGAAGAAATAGTTCCATTGTACTTTGTACGGACAACAGGATTTGGGATATTGATTCTACCACTCTAACGAACTGGTCAGGAGGGTCCGAAGAAATATTAACAGGATCTGGAGCAGCTCACTTGAAGGTGTATTTAAATACTTCAGCATCAGTCAGAAGAAATATTAATCGCTGGACATCACTTCTAGAACTTCACATCTTTATTAAAGGTAATGCTTATTATATTGTTAAAGTAGTTATAACTGTATGCCTAACGACAAATTAAAAGAAATTTTAAACAAAAATAGATTAACTTTAGATTCAGAAGAAATTAATTTAGAAACATTACAAGAAGAAATTAATACAATGGCTATTAAACAAATGACAAAAGAATGTTATGACCATTTGCCTAGCTATGATGGTGATCCATCACAACTTGTATTCTTTATTAAAGCCTTAGAATTAATTTATGATGCTAATTGTCATGAAGGAATTTCTAATAGAGTTGAGAATGAACAATTATTATTACAAAAAGCTTTATTTAAATTGCAAGGTACAGCCAGACATTTGTGTATGTATGAAAATTTCTCTTCAATTGGTGAATTAAAATTAAGATTAATCAACCAATTTAAGGACAGTAGGACGATAACTCACTTACAATATGAGGCTTCACATATTACCATTCAAAAAAATGAACATCCTATAGATTTTATTAACCGAGTTATTCCATATGAAATTTTAATTAAAAATCGTATCATAATAGATACATCAATTGAAAATAAACCACAAGAAACTTTAACTCAAATGCGTTTTTTAATTGACCACGTCATTAGAAACTTACACCCTAGATTAAAAGATACTTTAAATCACGTTGTAATTAAGGAACTCTCGGGACTAAAAAATGCTTTATATAATGAATGCCGCATTATTATGGAAGATTTATACCCCCAAGGTCATGGTAGAACTTCGCCCTACCAAACACCCCATAAGGAGCATAATAAACCTCGAGATAATTTCACACATAAAAATCAAAACCCTGCATTTAATAGATTTAATTACCCAAATTTTAATAAACCCCCGCAATTTTATCAACCGCGCAATGATTATCACCCGGGATCAATTCAACAAAGATTCCGTCATAATTATAACCCGCAAAACTATTACCGGGAACAACAACCACAAAGAACCTTTAGTAATCAAATAAGAAATCCCTATAACCAAACGCATTTCAATTTTAATAATCCTCAGCAACAACAAAATTTTAATTACCCTCAGCAGCAACAAAATTTTAATCCTCCGCAGCAACAAAATGTGAATCCTAATTCACAAAATACTGTCTCAATGAGAACTGTGAGGAGTAACAATCTCCACCACTTACAAGAGGAAAATGATGAATTAAAGGCAAGAATAGCCGAGTTAGAGAATAAATTTGAAAATTTTTTAGAAGTAAGCCGGCCGAAACCTGCCCCTCCGGAACCTGGCCCGTCTACCGGTTAAATCTTTTGAAGGAGTCTCTAACATTTTGTGACAACCTCGGCGACCATTGGCTCATTGATACAGGCTCAGAAATAAATTATATAGACCCACGTTCCGTACCCGTAGGAACTCAAATTATTTCGGAAGGATTCGTTGTTATCACTCCAGCCGGAAGCAAGAGAGGAAATAGTTCTGTACTAATTGATCTTGCACCGAGACTAGGTTTGGAAGACGAATTTTTAGTTAAGTTTAAAGTATTTAAATTTAGTGATAGGTATAGATTATTGTTAGGGATGGAAACTATGAGAAGTTTACAAACAAAAATTAATGTAGGAGATACAAATGAATTTATTAAAATAAATAAACTAAAAATAAAAATTATGGATGGAAAAATAATTAAGGAAGATGAAAATGAATTAAATATAATAAGAAATAGAAAGGAATTATTTGAACTAATTAGACATGATCACATAAATAAAGATATTAAAGAAAAATTATTTAATATTATCATGAAATATCCGGAGATAATAAAATCGGATGATGAAAAATTAAAACCAACCAATCTTTTGAAACACTCCATTAGACTTAAAACAGATAAACCTATTTATACCAGAAATTATAGATATCCCCAACATTTCAAAGAAAAAGTTGATGAAGAAATTAATAAACTATTGAAGAACGGTATTATTAGAGAAAGCAATTCCCCATATAACAGCCCAATATGGATTGTCCCTAAGAAAGAAGACGCGTCAGGTCAAAAAAAGATCAGGATGGTCATTGATTACAGGAAATTAAATGCAGAAACAATTCCAGACAGATTTCCTCTTCCAAATATTGAAGATTTATTAAATAAATTACATGGATCTAAATATTTCTCAACAATAGATTTAACATCGGGATTTCATCAAATAGAGATGTCTGAGGAGTCTATAGAGAAAACTGCATTCTCAACAGACACAGGTCATTATGAGTTTCTAAGAATGCCGATGGGATTGATGTCATCACCCCCCACCTTCCAAAGGGCAATGAATTCTATGCTATCTAATACTGATAACACTCTCGTATACTTAGACGATATTATAATTTATTCTACTACACCTGAAGATCATCTAAAACATATAGAAATTGTTTTAAAGAAATTAAAAGAGCATTCCTTAACTATTCAACTTGACAAAACGGAATTTATGAAATCTGAATTACCTTTCTTAGGCCATGTATTGACCAGAGACGGCATTAAAACAGACCCTAAGAAAATTGAAGCAATTGTAAAATTCCCTTTACCAAGAAATATTAAAGAAATTAAGCAGTTCCTCGGAATGTCAGGTTACTACAGAAAATTTATAAAAAATTACGCTCACATAGCAAAACCTTTGACAAATCAATTGAGAGATGAAATTAATTTTAACCCTAATAATTACAAAAATGCTTTTGAACAACTTAAATTACATTTAATAAATGCACCAATATTACAATATCCAGACTTTAACTCTCCAATGATTTTAACAACAGATGCAAGTAACATCGCATTGGGAGCGGTGCTCAGCCAACTTAGGCAGGGGAGGGATCACCCTATTGCATTTGCCTCTCACACTCTCTCAGCAACAGAACAAAAATATTCCACCATAGAAAAGGAACTCTTAGCTATAGTTTACGCATGTAAACACTTTAAACCATACCTGTATGGAAAAAAATTCACATTACTAACAGATCATAAGCCTTTATTGTGGCTATTCACAATGAAAAACAATAATACACGCATTATGAAGTGGATTTTCTTATTAAGTGAATTTCAATTCGATATAAAACATACAGATGGTAAAACCAATGTAGTAGCTGATGCTTTAAGTAGAGTTAATATAGACAGCAATTATGATTTACATGCATTAACCGAAATGGAAATAGATCCAGAAGAGGAATTAGACAGAATATTACAGGAAACAAGTAATGTAGAATTACCACCAATACCTTCGGAAGATTATGATGAAATTTTACAGGAATTAAATCCTAATCAAGATGAACAATTAAGCATGGCTCCAACACAACATTCCCAAGACTCCAGCAATGAACAAATTTTAATAGTTCCAGAAGACAGAGCGATAAACGTAGAAAAATTTCAAATTTTAATTCAAAGAGGTTCAGCTAAACCCATTATTACAAAACCTTTCGGTAAAACTCGGATCTATTTAGAAACTTCCTACCCTTGGAAGAATAATTTAGAAGAAACTCTCATTGAATTATTAAAGCCTAAAACAGTTTATGGTGTCTACTGTGAACCTAATGTAGAATCAGTCAGAATTGAATTTGAAGCTATATATAAAAAAATAACTGAAATTATAATTGATAAATTTCCTACCGTTAAGATTAAGAGATACAAAAAGAAATTGATTGATGTATTGCAAAATGAGGAACAAGAACTTTTAGAGAACTATCACATAGGAAAATCATATCACAAAGGAATAATAGAAACATACGAAAAATTGAAAAGAAATTATTATTGGCCAAATATGAAGGATGACATATCTGAATTCATAAATAAATGCTCGATTTGTAGACAGGTGAAATATGAACGAAAGCCTATTAAAACTAAATACCAAATTACACCCACCATGGAAAGACCTTTTGAAGAATTAATGATGGATATATTAAAATTTGATTCTCATAATATAGTGACAATAATAGATACATTCTCAAAGAGACTTTTTGCCAGATTATGTAAACATGTAAATGCAATTAATATATTTCAGACATTAACAGAATACCTAGCACTGTTTCCAAATCCCATTAGAATAAAAATGGATAATGGAAAGGAATTCAATAATAATCTAATTCGTAATTTTCTAGAATCTTTAGGAATAGAGGCATATTATACAACACCAAATCACCCTAATTCCTTAGGACTCCTAAATAGAGCACAATCAACTCTAGTAGAAACATTGCGAGCCTTAAAAGAAGAAAATCCTAGAAATGATTTAAAAATTAATCTAAATCTTGCTACATTAACCTTTAATAACTCTATTAATCAAACCTTAAAACTCACTCCAAATGAAATAACATATGGAGTAATAAAAGATCCAGACAAAAATGAGGAAATAATTAAGGAACAATTAGTAAATGAATATCACAAAAACATGAACATTGTTCATAATAAACTCAAAACCGAAATAATTCAAGAAAAGAAGGAGAGAACAAATAAATTAAATAAAAACCGCGAAGACCCAGAGGTTGAACAGGATAGGCCTTATGTTAAAAGAAGAATAAGAAACAAGGGCGAAAAGGTTTATAAACCAGTCATACCTTTTATAGATAGAAATCAGAAAATTACTGTTCATGCTGACAATATAGCAAGAAAAAGGAAGTCCAGACGAAAATCTAAGAAGAAATTTAGAAATCTAGTGATCTCAGTGATATTGATAGTAACTACAGCGTATAAAGTTACAAACATTCAGCATTCATCAGGACTAATAACATTTAAAGTTCCGGACTCAAAACTAATATCAGACTACAAAATGATTGTTCATTTTTAGATTTAACAAAATTAATCAATGAATTAAATTCACCAAGGTTATCACTGAAGCCCAAAAGTAGTACAGTAGTTAATACAGTAACTTAAGTTATGGACACAATGGACAGAATACAAATGACATTGTATTTCAATGAACTGTATAATGTTCTCACCTATTTAGAAACAATTTGGTTAACAAGCAAAATCTCTTGTACGATTAGGCAAAATATCATTCATTATATAGTAAAAATTCCAAAATTATCTAAAATCTTTAATACAATATATCTTTTATCAGTCCCTATTAAAGAAAATAATCAAGTTATAACTACTCTTGTTAAGCATAACCTAATATTGTATAATTTACATGAAATGTTTACTGGAAATTGCACATTTGTTAAAGATAATTATTATTGTACTAACCTTAGAATAGTTAATGATACTTGTATTCTTAATGCCTTAAGAAATAATCTCTCTAATTGTATTTCTACTAACGTTCTTAATATTTCTCCTTTTATTAAATATGTAGATATTATAGATGCTTATGTAACTTTTGATATATCCTATGTTGTATTGTCTGGTAATGGAACAATCCCTGTAAATTTGCCAACTACCTCTATTATTAAGTTAGAAAGTAAGGAAATAATTGTAAATCAAACTAGGAAATTTTATATCAACTCCGATACCTTATCCATTAATCATAAATTAAATAACCTTAAGAAATTAAATATTACATTTGATAAAATAGACTTACCTATAATATTGCATGAAGAATTTGAAACATTAGAAACTATTGATAATCCCATATTGTACTCCACACCTCTATTAATTGTATATATTACAATATATGTTATTTTATTGTAATCCACATACTTCAGATTTATTTTAGGATAGTAAAATATTTTAAACAAAGGACCTTTCCTAGCCCACCTATAAATTTCCCTCTTATTGTACAAAATGAAAATATGTTCTCCCAGAGTTCGAATCTTCAGAAGGGAGGAGTTATGGACTCATCCAGTCCTCAGCAACCCCTGAGTCAGCAGTATGATGGTTCTAGTATATATATCCCTCAGATCTAGAGCATCTAATTCATTACCGTCTAGTTAGTCATAGTTGTAGCTTCCTATAGTTGTAACGCTATTTCAGTATTGTAAGTTTTACTTAAATAAAGTTTTTAAAAAGTGATTTAGTGTGTCCAGTTATTTAATTCTAGATAATTTTAAAATATGTGGGCTTAAGAGCGAAAACTTACGCAATTATGGTGAAAAATGATACAAAACAGCGGGCTATAGGCGTAAACAACATCGTCGTTAAAATAATATATTAGTTTTGAGGATTATAAAAAGGATTATTTAAAAACGAAATTATGCATACGCCTATGAGATTAATACAATTAAAGCTACATAATATTTTTAGTTCTGAGATTAATAAGATTTCACATTCTCCTTTTGATGATAAAAGACACATACTAGAAGGTGGGATCAATACTTTGGCCCGTGGTCATTATAAATTGAATTAGGTGAAAAAATAGAAAGAGCATTTTTAATGTAATAAGAAAAAAGAAACTAAAATCAAATTTACGATTGATTTTTTTTTGGTCTCTGGCGTTTTTTAAATACGTCTAGACTATAAGTAAAGTTTGAAATGTGAAATAAGTGTGAATGAAGGTCTCTGGCGTGGCTATAAATGCTCGTAAATCAGTATGTTGATAATTAGATCTGTGAATGAGGGTTCCTGGCGTGTCTATACCGCTCGTAAACCGCTAAAGTATACTTTAGAGAAATTGTCATAAGTATGAATGAGATAAGTATCGATAGTTTTAAATGTGTGAGAATCGGTAGTATTTTTTATTTTAGTTTCTTCCTCCTTGACGTGGTGAGGAGACTTAAAAAATAAGAATCGCTAAACTAAGAGAGATACGTACATCTTTTTCTACTGTAGATTGGTATCCTCATGTATTCCTTTTTAGTCTATATTTCTTTTACAAATAAAATCATTTATTTTTAATAGTCCTTCCTGTCTAGACATTTATAAAGTCTACTGTTTACATTCAATGGAAGGATTAAGAGGTAAAGGTTTATTCAATATAACGATTAAAAATAATGATTAGAGGATTAATAGCTCAAAGTGGTGACGTAACCTATCCCATTATCATCAAACGAAAAAAGTTCAAAGTTCATCTTGGCATTTCACCTAGGTATCATCCAACTTGTTTGCACATGACATAGGGGATTATTATTTGTTTGTTTATCCTTCAATGTAAAGATTAAAAATAATACATAGAGGATAAAAAGTTCAAAGTAGTGACGTCATCCATCCCGATATTATGAAAGGATTAACAGTTCAAATTAAGTCCATTGTTTACTTTTAACAGAAAGGATTAAGAGATAGAGGATTATTGCGAAAGCAGTATTTCTTTACTTTTTAGTGGAAGGATTAACCTATCCTATATCATTGTTTATGCTTTTTTGATATTAGCAGCTCAAAATCCAAAAGCTGTTATAGGATTAAGAAGCCCTACTCTTTATTTATGTTTTAAGGATTAAGAGTTCGAAATCTGAAAGCTGTTATAGCATTAAGAAGACCTATATATTTGTTTATGTTTTAGAGATTGATAGTTCAAAGTTCATCCTTGCATTTCCCCAAGGTATCATCCAACGTGTTTATACATGATCCAATCTGTTTACATTTAGGTAAAGTTAAATATTGTAAAGGTTATGTAAACATTGAGAAGGTTATGTAATCGTTGGGAAGGTTACAGACTATAAAGTGGGTACCTGACCCTTCATCGGATAGGTTAAGGTTATATAACCGTTAGGAAGGTTACTTAATATAAAGTGGGTACCTGAACCTTCGATAAAGACTCTCAGTCGAAGAATAACAAAATAACGGAGTAAGAAAAAAAATGGCGGTCGAGTGGAATAGAGTGATGGAGAAATGGAACGATGGAGCGTGGAGCGATAGGTGTTTAATCCTCTTAAGGGTGGTGCCTGACTCTTCGATAAAACCTTAATTCTCTCAAGTCGCAAAAACAAAAATAGCGGCGAGGCACACTCAGCCTCTATAAGGTGGGTACCTGACCCTTCAATAGGTGGAGGGGTTTCAGCCTCGTGGTTATGCGTGGATGCTGACCACATAATTTAAATAAAATTGCGGCTCAGTGGTCATGGGAGGGGGGAAGCACTCTAATTGGCTGGTTCGAGAAGGGCAGGGGTAAAAAGGGGCATGCCTTAATAGTTAAGGTTAGGTCGAGGTGATACTACGTAGCAGTTAAGAATAGGTCGAGGTGTAATTTCAAATTCAAATTTCTCGCCATGATCACGTGACTGATAACGTGGGAGCACACAACAGTGAACCAGAAACCGCTTTTCTACTCTAATAGCATAAGCCGGAAGACGGCTCCTAATCCCTGTGCTAGAACCGCTCTTTTCGTTTTACGTATCTTTTCTTTGTTTTTCAAAATTTTCGATATTGTGGAACGAGACGTCCCCATTTCACTCGCGACACTGCTCGCACAATCTCCCGATTCAATTCAAGAAATTATTCCGAATTTTTCCTCAACAGAAAATGACTGACGAGGTGTTTTTATTCGCTAACAAAATCAAACTGAAAGTTAAGTGTATGATGCCCAAGACTGTAGAGTTTAAAAAGTGGGAAATTCCTACAATTAATTTGGCTGTTGTGTTTTCACTCACTTCCTGTGTACTATAACCGATAGCAAACAGCTCAAAAGATTCTGGAATATGTTCCTTATAACCGATTCGTTCATTATAAAATGTTGTACGTTATAAACAATTTCCTATGCATTTTACCTATGATATTTCACGGGACCAGAGATTTTGTTACCACCAGTTTTTCTTATAACTGGTGTCATTATAAATGATTTATATTGTAATAATAAAACATGTAATTTAAATTTTAAAAACGGGCTGAAAAGCCATATGTTTTCGGAATAAATATTGATAATAAGGAAGAATTGTTCTTTTTGCAGATAATGATGAATCCCCAATCTCCAAGCAGCCGCGCTAACCAAGAGATGATGAACCAGGCAAAGAGGAAAGCCGATGTGACAACGGATCCGTTAGAGAAGCTGCGCCTGCTTTGCCTTGCAAGAGGATCAGGAGGCATTCTTCAGCTCGGCAGGTCTTTTACAGTTAGAACTAAATTATATGTAAATTTTTAAATGAATTAATCTATCTACTCCCAAACTAATTGGTCTAGAATAGTTATATTCTTCATCTCCAAGAGACAACATATTTCAGTAACATAGGCTCTGTCCGATCCCGAAATATCTAATGGAAAAGTTAAAAATCATAAATGAAATAAAAATAAAATTGATCTAGAATATAATTAGGCGTTAATTGAGGGTTAATTTCTTGATTGTTGTAATTATAAACAAAGGAAAATTTCACTATTAAATAAAGAAATGCTTAAGGTTTATTTAATAATTATTTTTAATAATGCATCCATCAGGGCTGTTTGGATTACAGGCATCACCTAATGGGGAAAGGTTGGACAGGTTTTTTTTCTGAATTATTAGTATTTATACTAGTTATTTCTTTTTGTTATATTATAAATCAATGCTCAGGACATCATTATTTGCTTTTTGACAATTTACTCTCTGACAGTTTCTGTTGTTTTCGTAGGATTCAAAATTCTGCAAGGTTTTATTTACTGTTCACTATATTTTTTTTTTTATTTTACACGTCATTAGTTATTTTAGATACTTGAGCATGTTGAAAATGTAAACCTAACATTTATTTTTTTTATCGTTATTCTATTTTAACAAATGTGTTTAATGAATAACTTTATTTTAAACTCTTTATGGGGAATTATTTATTGAAATTACTATCTTATCTCTAGTTGGAAAAAAATGAATAATAGTGTATTTTTTATTGATCTTAAAGTTTTTTTCTACCTTGAATCCGGCCCTGTTGAATGATTTGAACACAAAGTCCAAATAAAAGGAATGTTATATAGAGTGAAGGCAATGCTAATTATAGCATTCCTGGCCTAGTTGAAGTTGATATTCCCTCACCACCTCTGCAATTTCTTTCTTGCTTCCTTCATATTTTTATTATCTACTCTCTTATAACTGATAACTCTCCTAATTCTAAATCTGTCTCGATCCACATCTAAATTCCGTTTCAATCTCCTATTTCCCCATGAGTCAATCTCCTTCTACTCTGTGTCCATATGGGTCATTCACATATTTGTTGACCATTTGATGTCTCCGGCATTTAAATTCGTTTTTCAACCCTCCAAAAAAATAGTTACATATTGATTTTAAGGTTTTTCTGAAAGGGATGCAATGACATTAAAATGATATTAAAATTAATCTCAGGGTAATGCTAGAAGACGTAATGAGTGTTACTGTCCCCATAGTGAGGATGCGACATTCATCATGTTTTAAAATGTAAATCCCATAATTGATTAAATTTGGACCAAGGAGGATTTCACTGTTATATAATGGTATTTCGAAGAATCAGTGTTGTTTTTTTTCAATTACCTCTAATATATTGATTATAGTTAGGTTTATTTATGTTAATGGTTTACATTTTGAACTTTTTTTTTATTAACATAAATAAAACAGCCAAGATAAAGATAATTACAGTTAAGTAAAAATAAAAAGAATAATCTTAGATACATTCAAATCTATGTAATATGTTTACATTCTGCTCTAGTGAACTACAAAACAAGTTTTGCCCCTCACATGTGGATAGCAAAGCATCCGCCAAGGAGGATTAAAATAAATCCCACCAAATTCCATCAAATCTCTTTTACCCTACGTCGTAAGCCCACTATATCCTGCCCTACATTATCCTTTAATAATGTTCCATTCATCCCTGTCAAACAGATGCGTTACCTGGAGTCCTAGGTAACGCATCTGTTTGAAGTCCCCGAAACCTTCTCCACTTCTTTGTGTGCGCAATCAAACGACTATAGATTGATGCCAGCTCCTAGGAAAGTTTCTACTAAGATATGATTGTAGAAATCCAAAAGCCAGTTCAATGTAATTTTTGGGAGAGACTGCATCATAGCATAATGTATATTATCTGGTCCTGGTGAAGATCACTTGGCATTTTTAAATATTGGCTGCAGCTCCCAGATAGTGAATGGGATGTTATAATCGTCCCGTTACGCCATTACCATTAGTAACAAGCATGCGGTTTCGGCACTTTTTCCATCACCACCATTCGCTTCCTAACGATAGCGACTTTTAGAGTATTCTCAATAAATGGAACTACAGCAGTAGAGCCTCTTCATGAATTTTATTTCAATTAAATCTGTCATTGTACAGCCCATTTCATTGTGAATGAATGAATGAATAAAGCCTTTTATTACAAAAATTAACAGGATTTTACTGATTATATTACTTTTACTTCAGATGCTACTTACAATATTTACAATTTTATACAATATTATGAACTTTTCTTTTTTTCCGTTAATTTATGTTGGCCTTCTCCTTAGGGAGTGATGGTCTAACTTCTCTGGAGACCAATTCCTACTGGGAAGTGGGGTTCGCTGTTTCTCTCCATAGTTCCTTCTAGGCTACTTTGTCTCTGGCTGTCCTCATCCAGTTTGGCCCTGCAATGGCTCTTATGTAGTCACTCCATCGCCTTCTTTGCCTTCCACGTTTTTTTTTTAAGTCAGAAGGAGTCCATTTTGTTGTCATTCAGGACCATCTTCCGTCCGTAATTCTAGCCAGATGGCCAGCCCATCTCCATTTAATTTCTTTTACAAGAAGCTTTATGTTTTTGAAGCCTGTTCATCTCTTAATGTACATGATTTTGATGTGATCCTTTTTCTTAATGTTTAGCACACTCCTTTCAATAGAATTTTGCCAGACTATTAATTTATTTTCTAATTTCTTTGTTAGGGACCATGTTTAACAACCATAGCTTACACAGGGCATTATGCAACTTTAAAAAATAATCTTTTTGTTTGTAATTTCAAAGTTTCCTTTCATAATAGGCTCCAATATTTTTGCCATCCTAAAGTGGCTCTCCTCTGGATCTCTTTTGACATCCTTTCAGAGAAAGAAATGAGTTGACCTAGTAACGTTGACGTAGTAAATTTTAATTAATGAATATTGATTAATCATTGATCCTCATCCTTAATTAGCACTAATACTTATTTATATTTTTTTGATAATAGGTTCGACCTGTCTGAACCTGTCTCGAGCGTACTCAATCAATATATATCTAATTAATTAGGGATTGATAAATTATTTGCCACTTCTATAATTTTGTTTTTATTGAAAACTAGTATCGAATGTTATACATTCATCTTCAGTTCTAAAAATTCTAAAATAAGCAATTCAAAATACAGTTTGGTATTATTAAATTAAATGTAATATAAATTAGTATTATAAAACATTTATGAATTATGAATTGAATTGAGACAAGAAATCAAATACATGTTGATACTCACCAAGATTTTAGTAGATCGAAATTACTGGAAAAAACCCCGATGCTTAAACCATTTACCTATAAATACCCCTATCTTTCTTTTATTGCTAGTTCAGTGCGAGAACAAACCAATACAAACTATTCTGTTTGATATAATCTACTTAAACCTTGGTGAGGATCAACGTGTAAATGATTTTTGTCTTAATTAAATTCATAATTCATAAATGTTTTATTATACTAATTTATATTACACTTAATTTAATATGTATAATAATACCAAACTGAATTTTGAATTGCTTATTTTTGAATGTTTGTGTTCTTAGAACTGAAGATGAATGTATAACATTCGAAACTAGTTTTCACTAAAAATAAAATTATGGAAGTGGTAAATAATTTATCAATCCCTAATTAGATTGATCCTTCTATACCATCATGCGGATGTCAACTGAATACATATCTAATTGTTACATCACAAATACATATATAAATTGTTCCATCACACATACATATATAAATTGTTACATCACACACATACATATATAAATTGTTACATCACACAAATATATATCAATAAATCGAAGCGATGGTATTACGCTAGCCAAAAAGCTTGTACATTTCATAGCTTTTAAATATTTTTAAAGTATACGAGTCGGTATTAATAATTTCACGACGTAGTAAAGTTTAATTAATGAATATTGATTAATCATTGATCCTCATCCTTAATTAGCACTAATCCTAATTTATATTTTTTTGATAATAGGTTCTACCTGTCCTAACCTGCCCTGATCCTATCTTAGCCAATTATATATACGGCGGTGGTTGAGACTAACGACTAATTTTGGCTGTGCTAAATAAAAAAAATTTAAAAAATAAGGATTAAATGATTCATAAAATGATTTTTTTTTTTTTTTTTTTTTTTTTTTTTTGCACTCATCTTAATTTTCTAAATATAACTTAGAAGTAAGCCTCCCAACCTCGTCAAGATTTCAGTACATCGGGAAGGTTTGTTTATATAATATTGTTGATAATATTTTGTAACATACATCCTTTTTGGCCCTTAGTGCACCTTATGGTCCTTTTTGTCAATATCTGATGGCTAACCAGAGTAGGAGTGTCTAGAGATTTATTTCTCAGGACCGCCAAAAATAAATATTAACTGCCCCAGGTGGGAATCGAAGCCACGCCGTTCCGAACCGGGCACTCTGGGACCCTCCTCCCAACATGGTCGGCCATTACGGTCTCGCCATCTAACCCACGCCGTTAAACTTTAGGAGAGCGTCTGATTCCGCCAAATATTCTGAAATCAACCAATGTAGGATCTCAATTGGTTAAGGATGTCAGTATGAATTGATTTCAGAACCTGGGAGGAAAAAAGTCTTAATATCTCCTCCGAATGTTGTCTTAATTTCATATAAAGGGTCTATAGCCGCCTCCAACTGCCTTCACTTTGTCATAACGAATATGGCAAAGACGTTGTCACGGTGACGAATATGAGAAATGAGTGTGTTCTTTTAAGAAAACTTTTCACCACAAGTTAAAGATTAGCACTATTGCTCACGTGCCTGGCAAATGGCTTCATGCCGATTAATATCACATAAGAAAACAAAATGGCGGTCGGGTGTACTCAGCCACCACAAAACCTTAAGTTTCTCAAGTTGCAAAAACAAAATGGTGGCCGGGTACAGTCAGCCTTTACAAAGCCTTAAGCATCTCAAGTCGCAGTAAAACAAAATGGCGGTCGGGCGCACTCAGCCTGTACAAAACCTAAAATGGGGTAAAAGGGGCGGGACCTAATGGTAAAGTGACTAATTAGGTGCGTGGCCTGATAGTTAAGGTTAGATCGAGGTAAGGCCACGTGGCAGTTAAGGTTAGGTCGAGGTTTAAATTCAAATTTTCCGACATGATCATGTGACAGGTCTCGTGACCAAATGGTGCGGAAAAATTTCAAATAACAAAAATTGTATTATGTTGAATGAACTGTAAGAAACGGTCATCAAGCACACATCAGATTGGAGAAATCTATCCCGACCTTTTCAGAAAAATAATAGTTTGGGTATAATTTCGAACAGGATTGTTTTAGTTAATACTTTACGTAGAGCTCTGTAAATGGCTTAACTTTATAATTTATTTAATTTGATATAACGTTAATTCTGGAGTTGTTTTTGAAGCAAGGCTTTCTTTTGGAGTTAAATGAAAATTTGTCTGAAAAAAATATGATTTTATGGGATTAGCGCCTTTCCGATATTTTCACCAATATAGCATCGCTTTATAATTTGATTTCGTATTAGAATCTGTCATAAAATATACCCCATATATATTTATACATATATACACACAATGGGGTCTCATATTATTCATATATCATACGAAATATTCAGATATACGAAGAACTTCTCATTCCCTAGTGAAACTCCATTTAGTCCTATGTAATTAATTATTCTCTTATGCGATATTCAGTTATACGAAACATTCACTACGATCCATACATACGATCCTCAGGTATAAATATTATTCAGTTATACGAAGAAACCTCTACTTTTTAATGAAATTATGTAAATTACCAATATTTCAGATAAGTCAGATACTTTTCTCTAGGGCCTGACCACCTAAAGAAATTACCGTGTACGCCCTTGTATATGAGTAAAATGAGAGGACGACGCCCTTTTTCGCGAATCACCTCAGATTCGTATCGTACAAGAGGTCAGCGTTCAGAGCCTAGTCCAAGGTAGCAGAACTACCACCCTCAACAGCTGTAGCCATCCAACACAGTTTTAGAGTTTACCAATCAGGTTCAACAATGGATAATGGTGCAGAAACATGCGAAAGGGTGTGGTTGGAAGGGAACCCATAATGGTCTTTAACCAATCAACACTGATTTTGGTGCAGATCACACTGGTGACGTACAGGTGCGCCGAAACCTGCACTAGAAACCGTGGCTGCAAAAGGCAGGCCTCTTGGTTCTTTCACATACGTGTCGGTGGACAGATGAATACGATGCCTTGTCAAATATATATTGATCCCCTATGCCCCACATGCGGTTTTCTGGAGACAGCAGAGCATATGTTCACGACCTGCATCACATTTCAAGCATTAAGGACTAAGATGATGAGAACAGTACGAATCTACATCCTCATGGAGTTAGAATTCCCTTGTACAAATGAATAGTACTTACAGATAATAAGACAACTGATAACCGGAGAAAAGTTCATAGATAGGATAATTAGGCCAATAGAAAGTAATTAGGAGACAATATTTAGGATCGAACTTAGCTAGGTTTTGTGGATTTCTTTCTTGAAAACAGTTCAATAAATGTGATAACGTGTATGTATGGTGAAGCAATGAACAAGTAATAATGCTAGGGTGAGATCAGATGTTTGCACGATAATTGTGACAAAAAGAATCAGTTGACGTGAAATAAGCACTAGATGTGAAAATATAAATATGAAGTTATGGGACTTCACCTCTAATATGCCATACAGAATAAAGTAATATGAGAGAGACCTGCACCATGAGACGGTCAAAGTTGAAGTAGACAGATTTGAGTGGGGGACAAATTGCCGGATTCATTCATTGGTCCGCCAACGCCTGAAAGATGGAGTTAAGGCTATATCGTCGAAAGAATGGCAAGTTGAAGTTATTATATGATTATTAAAGTATATTTAATACAGCAGCAAGAGACGGAATAATCAGAGGGGTCCAGCCAATCCGGAACAGAGGATATTAAGGGGAGGTGGACAGAGACATGAACACCATATATGTATATATTTATATCACCTCATTCAATATCTGAAGATGTAAGGACTTCCAAGGTGAATCGTAATATTATTTAGTTAAAAGCGAACAGACGCTGATAAGTTTGACGGCAGTAAATTTAAAAATAAATTTTGGAAAAGTAAATTTTAAAATTTGGAAAAGTAAATTTAATTTGAATGAGATCCATACATCTTTTATATGAGTGTCCATGAAATAAAAATATAATTATTATAGTTTCTTTCACTTACTAAATGGGTATATAATTGCACTATTAGGTTAATATAGCAATCGAATTACTAATTGGATTTATGGCATTGCCCTCTCCATATACACAGATTCATTCATAAAATATTGAAATGAAAGAAAATATGTGACAAAAATAATATTAGAAATGTTTTTGTTAAGGAACTTTCTTCATTTATTTTGTATTTTGTGCTGGTTATGTCCATATATGCAATTTTAAGAGCTAACCTATGCATAATAGTTAATTACAATTTAAATTTACTATAATGATTATAAGAACTGCACTAAAAATAAATTTATATTGATGTAGTATTTATTAGTTGCTGTTTAATCGTTGAATAAATGCTTAAAATTCATTTCAGGGTGTTCCGAAGAATGGACGATGACGGTAGCAGTTCTTTAAATTTAGAGGAATTTGGAGAAGGTATATCCGACACCGGTCTTAATTTGACCAAGGACCAGATGGAGAAATTATTTCAGGCCTTTGACACCGACGGGTCTGGCACAATTAGCATAGATGAATTCATCCTTGCAATAAGAGTGAGTTTCAGGAAATTGATCAACTTATTCATTTAATATGCATTACAAAATACAATTCTCCGTATTATTACTTCTTGGAAAAGAGTAATAGTAATAACAAAATAGAAATATTTTTTATCTTTACATATATCCATACGCCTGTGTGTTTTTAAAACCAGCATCACATTCTTCCTTCCCACTGCCCAGAACCGCCCTTAGGTATTATTTGGATTGGGGGCCGATTTTGCGCCTACTTTTGTGATCCACTTCTTAAAATCGATCGCCAGACCTTAACTAGCAGTCCAGCAAAATTAATCAAAAAATAGAAAATGGGGGAAATAATTTATGAAGTTTTGAAACTTTGGAAAAACACTCATAGAGGATATTGTAGTCGAAATCAGAATAGACCCCTATATTGGGAGTGCTCTCGTATTCTACATTCCCAAGAGACTATATTTTACACATTTTTATTTATAGATTCTTATATATTTTGCCATGCAAACTTTTACCAGACAGCAGATCAACGAACATCGGCACATAGCAGCAAAGTAGCGCGAGTGATGAATGTACCTGTTTGGGCCATACCAAATATTTGTGGACTTTGGAGATTTTGAAATAAAATAAAAACCTTTCCGCAGGGATTAGTTACCACTGCCTCCAGGAAGGTTGCTCAGCTTAACAGGAGCCACCCCGTTTAAGTGAGGGTGGAGTTGGGGAGGAAAGGCTAGAGCCTCAGAGTTTAGGGCTTAAGAGTCGCTTCACTCTCCCTTAGACCATAACTCGAAGAAGTAAAACCTGGTCGGCCAGGCCGAGGCTCGGCTGCACCCCTCCCTCCCCTCTCGCCGTGCCTGACAAACGCATTATTACCTATATCCCAGACAGCCGTATTGGATGAGGTAAGGATGAAAATAAATAAATATTAGGTTGTTACAAAAGTCTTAATTAATTCATTGCTGACATTAAAGCCTCCATTTGAATCCTTATTCAACACTGATGCAAACAATGCATATATCGTTCTTACTTTGACTAATCCTTTATTTAATTATGTATATCAACTCTCTCTACCCTATTCAATTTTATAAATTTCACTGGTAATGCTGGAAGAAAAAATGGTCATTCTTGGTCTTCTGAGGCACTTACTGGAAAAAAGGATTAAGTGCGAAGGCAGCGCTGAGGAAATTTGTGCGGTGGAAGGTGAAAATGTGGTGCTTCGTAATATAGTAGCGTTTAGTTTCAGGCGGTTCAATTCTGGGAATAACAGCCTTAAAGATGATGCTTTGTGTTTGGTGGAATTATGAGGATGTTTTGCACTTTGATCTGGTTCCAGATGGCAGGATTACTGACGTTTAGCTTTACTTTGAACAACTCGAAAGAGCATATAAAGTTTTAAAAGAGGAGTCCCCTGCTTTGGTCAATCATATTAAAGTGATATTTCAACAAGAAAATGCTCCTGCCCATCGTTGACTCTTAATCAATGAAAGATTCTCAGAAAAGGAAGGTGTTAGCATCTTACTCCCCTCTCTCCACCTTACTGCCCCGACATTGCACTCTTTGGCTGTGGTCTTTTACGGTCAATGGCAGATGTTTTGAAAGGCTGGCACTTCAAAAGCAACAGGAATGTCAAATCAGAATGTGAGTTTTCCGCCTTGAAAACAAAGGACAACCAATTTCAACTTCTGGTAGAAAGATGGGTTAAAGTAATTGGCAACGATGGCCTATATTTTGAAGAATAATTTTAATGTGTAGATTTTATACAGAAATTTAAATAAAACTTATTCTATACACAAAGGCTTTTGTAATAAACTAGTCAATGGCCAACAAGTTAATTAGTGAACAGTGAAATCTGTAATCGCTTAATGTGTTATTACCCATTGTGTTTCCTTTTTTCGTGTGCAAAGAGAAGATGAATTTTCAATGGCCTCAGGAGAGGATGTTGGACCACTGAATACTGGAGGAATATCACAAAGATACGGAAAACTGTAAAGTGTAGCATTTCCTTTTTCCAAGCATGTCTGAAGCTGGGACGTAAGTAGGCATTAAGGGGTCCCGGGGCAAGTACGTAAGTTGGCATTGAGGGGCCCCGGGGCAAGGACGTAAGTAGGCATTAAAGGGCCCCGGGGCAAGGATGTAAGTAGGCATTAAGGGATCCCGGGGCAAGGACGTTAATAGGCATTAAGGGGTCCCGGGGCAAGGGAGTAAGTAAGTATTAAAGAACCCCGGGACAAGGACGTAAGTAGGCATTAAGGGGCCCCGGGGTAAGGATGTAAGTAGGCTTAAGGGGCTCTGGGGCAAGGATGCAAATTGGGACCCCTGGGTAAATAACGAAACAAATTTTTCTGAAGCCCCTCTTTCCAATTTTTTAAAATCCGTTCTCAACAAAAAAGTAAGATAATCAATTTATGCATTATGTTCACTGTAAACTAAAATTACCATTTATCCAAAGAAGATATTTTACATTTTCGACTATACAGGAGGTATCACAAGCAGATAACAGTATTCAATAGATCGAATTCCCTACTCAAGAGCACAAAGAATTTGTAACTATCAAATCCCCAAATGTTTTTTATCTGAAAGAAAATGTACATTTTTCTTTTTCCCCAAGAACAACGTTTTTGTTTAAATAAAAACGAAGATATATCGTTTTATAAATTAAATAAATATTATTTATTTATAAACTGTATTTTATTATTTTTAATAAACTGTATGAAGACCTACACATCCCGTATTAAAAAAAAAATGTTATCCACAGTTTTCAAAATTAAAGCTGCTATAATTTCACATGCAGTTAAACTATGTCAGTCAGAAACTCAAATTCCTAAATACTGTTCCTTGGGGCAACAATTGTTGAGGTTGGAGCTTTATACCGGATATTGGTGGAAAGTTCAAGCCAAGTGAAAATTGCCAACAATTGAAAAGACATGATTATTTTTTTACTTTAAATTGATTTCCTTTTTCCAACATTTAGATTTTCGATGTTGAGACAATGTAGACATGTGTTGCTTATGATTAACCGATTACACAAACATGCAGTTTAATCTAACTATTAAACTTCCGACATTGCAAACCGTGTAGACCATATTATACAACTTAAATGACTTTTCCTTTGATTTTTTTTTCTGTGAAAAAATATCAATGAACTTATACAAGTCAATATCTTTAGATCGTTCATTTTCAATTAGAAGCAGTGACAAAGCTGGGATCGATCCACGGATGAAATATTACTTTATTTTCTACCCCGTCTTGGAGGCCTCCTTGCCTCGGGGGTTGAAGAAATAGAATTGATTCATTAATTCAGATCAGTCATGGTTGATTGATGAATGATGTTTATCTTTGGAATACACCAGCTGCTATAGCCTGGTTTTAACTGCCTTGCCATTACCTTCCTTCATCATGAGAATGTCTTTATCTTCTGGAGTAAGAGCTATTCTGTCTTGCTGACGAGTCTTCTGGAATTAAATTCATCCCTCTCTCTAATTCTCATTTCTCACCAGTCAAGTTTGCGGAAGAAAATGCGTGAAAGCTGACTTAGGAAGCACAGCAATGTGTAAAAGCTGTTACACTTTGCTGTTTTAAAGTTTCAAAACTTTTATATTATTTCAAACCCCCATTTTTCCTAAATTGTCTGGACTATAAGTCCACCGATATTTGGCATGACCATTGGCTAGTACATTCCTCACCCGGGCTGATTTGGTGCTATGTGCAGATATTCGTTGATCTGTTATTTGGCAAAATTTTCCATAGCAAAATATATAAAAATATAGTATGGCTAGGAGAAATATCGAACATTCCAGAGGACAGAATGTTTTCTCTTAACTGATGTGGGTATTAATAGTGTTTTAATAAATTGGTGTTTTGATTTGAGTTCTAGCACGTATGTCAGTCGCGGAAAATATATGTTTTTCTTTCTTGAATATGGAGGGATACTTTTGTAAAATGGAAATTAATGCCTCTGTGCCCTGATGACTTATATGAGCAGCTCTTATAAGTTAAGGTATTTTGGTAACTATATCTGAATTTTCCGGAGTTATTTCTACTTCTACTCCTAACGAATCTATTGAGATTCATTTCGAAGGAATGTTTCTCATAGCTTAATATCAAGATTGATTTTTTTTATATTCCTTTCGGAATTTCTGTTTTCATTTTTTAATTTATTAGATAAACTCCATTCTTAAGTATAGGAATCTTATTTAGACCTTTTTCTAATGGATATTGTTTCATATGGGGGCCAGCCTTCTTTCAAATGAAACGGTATATAATTGACCCGTTAATCCTCGCTTAACGTAGTTTCAATTAACGTCCCTATAATATCATTAAGCGTTATATAATCCGAAAAAAAAAGATTTGTGAAGATTTAATTTGAAGCGTCCCTACTCATAAATTTTATGATATGGATAACTCCTCCGAAAGAGAGAGAGAAAAAAGAGAGAGAGCTTTTCGTGAGTTTTTGCCAATAAAAGGTGCGACTATGTGGAATCTCTTTATTATTTGCTATATAATGGTGTATTATCGGGAGCTTACCATCAAAATGCGCTGTTTAGTTTTTATGTCGTCATAGATGAGTATGGCATGCCTAATGGCTTGGACTAATGGACTAATGAGTATGGCATGCCATCGTAATGACATTAGGAATAATTCCTTCCAGAGTGCTCATACGCAAATTGTGTATATAGTATTTCCACGTCAATGGTAACCTTTTCCAAATCAATTGTCACCTTTTCCATTTCAATTGGAACTTTTTCCATTTCAATTGTAACCTTTGCCATTTCAATTGTAACCCTTTTCAAATTTATTGTCAACTTTTCCATTTCAATTTTAACCTTTTCCATTACAATTGCAACTCATTTCAATTGTATCCCAACCGGAGATGAATTAATCTATTGTATTAATTTTATAATTGAAAATAATTATTTTAATAACAATAATGGCTTTTGAAATAATTTTGGCATATTCTTCCGACATTTTTTCGTTTATTAGAGAATTAATAACAAGTGCTAATTTCAAGTAGTTTAAATTTCTGAAAAAAAATTGCTGTTTATTTATTCTTAAATATTTATTTCTTTATTTTATTGTATTTTTTTTTGGAGGGGGGAGGTGGATTTTATCGATTTGGTGGTCGTTCTAAAGTAAAGTAAACTGCTAATTTCGAATTTACCACAAAAATTTTGTTTGGCCACGAGCATTTCTACTTAATTATTAGTTTTCAAAATTCTTCAATATAGGTATCGTATATTACGTTTTAAAGGCCGTTATTTTCGAATTTACTATCGCGCATACGCATTTCGATTTTCCGTTGCTATTGACGTTTTTTATGATATAGGAATGGTTTATTAGATTTTTGCGGATTTTAATTCCATTTTTTTAATTTGATTTTCTATCGCGCTTGCGCATTTCACTTTTCCGTTACTATTGAAGTTTTCTATGATATAGGAATGGTTTTAGTAGGTTTTTCAGGTTCTAATTCCATTTTTTGAATCGGATTTCCGATTGGGCATGCGCACTTTGCTTCTCCGCTACGGTTGACATTTTCTATGATAAAGAAATCGTTTATTAGGTTTTGGGGGTTCTGATTCCATTTTTTTAATTGGACTTTTGATTGCGCAAACGCTATTTGATTTACTAGTACTGTTGAAGTTTTCTTTGATATAGAAATCATCAATTAGGTTTTCGCGAGATCTGATTGCATTTTTCAAATTTTATTTTTTATCGATCATGTCCATTTCAGATTAGAATAATATTTGGCTTTTTTTTTTTTATTATATCGTCCTAGGACACCTAATAAACAATAAACTCACCGAAAAAAGTATAAGCTGTAATGTTTATTTGTAATGAGCATGTTCGATAAAATATCAATTCGAAAAATCGAATCAGAACTCTCGAAAATCTAATAAACGGTCCCTATATAGAAGAAAAGTTCAACAAGTAAATCGAAATACGCATGCGCGATCTATAATCCGATACTAAATTCGAAAATACAGTCCTTGAAAACTTAAGAAACGATACCTATACCAAAAATGTCATTGAAAACTTCAACAGTAACGGAAATGCAAAATCCGCATGCGCGATCGAGAATTCAATAGAATTAATGGAATCAGAGCCCTCGAAAACCTAATATAGTAGTTTTGCAGTCCCCCGGATGCTGGATGAAGAGAGTTTTGTAACTGTTGATTTTTAAACGTAAGAAAATAATGCAAGAGATCTATTTAGATTCTTCACTCAGTGAGTAATAATAACCGTTGCGATAAAATAATAATAATCTCGATTTTAATAAAAAATGGATGAAAAGAGTTCTGCAGTTCATACCTCCAAGTTTATTTTCATCATTTTCCCTTTCACTTGGATTTTGAAACACTTGCTTCGAAACACACTACAAGAACAATGTACATAGGAATTATGTACTTTTCATATATTTAATATGTATTTCATCAAGTTTAATTGCATGTATAGTCAAAAGTAGGGTAACTTGGATAGTTTTTATTGAAGTCGGGCGTTAAGAGCCGTAAATCGCTTTTTAAATGAATGAATGAATGAAAAATAAATTTTATTCCGGGACATCTATTCCCCTTAGAATAACAAAAAATGTACAATACCTGTAGCAATTGTGTGGTTTGAAATGATTTTTTAAAATAGTTATTTATAAGATTATAAAATAAAAAAGAAGCAAGTGTTTGCAAAATATAACATAATTATACATGTTGTATACCAATTTGGCCTAATAAACATAAAATAAACATAGCGATAACTTAATTCTTACATATATACGGAAGATTGATAGTTAAGGAGATGGAGAAATAGTTTATGTTTGAATAAGGTTAAGGATAAGGTTCTACGAATGAAGATGGGTAAGGAATTCCAATACAAGGTAGGTAGCACGAACGATAAAGGATTATTCGAAGGAGGCAGATCTATGAGAAGGAATATAAGTTTGTGGGCTGGGATCTCGTGTTTAAAGTGTGGACCGAGGAACATGGGATAAACAGATTAAGAATGTAGGGAGGCTTTTCGGTTCAAAAGGATCGGAAAAGATAGACACCTAGGACGTATTGCCGGCGGAAAATAGGGTAAAGCCACTTTAACTCGGCATACCAACTGGAGACATGGGTAATTAGTCTCTTCAGTCTCGCTTCATGTCTATCAGACAGCACACCATACACAAGTTGTTGCCACTTTTTATGCTTCTTCGGCGCGCTCTAGTAGCGTAACGGTTGATTGTAAAGACATTTTTTATGGACATAAAATGTAGAGGTTTTGTCTACTTTAATTTCGTATAAGGTTATCTTCTCGGAAAAAGTAATAGTTTCCGAGATATTGGCCAAAAAAAAAAATGTTTTGAAGTATTTTGCAACAAAAACATGGTTCCGGTCAAAATATCTGTCAGCAAAGCTCAGATACGTGTTCAGCGATACAAAAAACTGGGTTGAACCAAAATTTACGACTGCAACATATACTCTGCTTGGAAGATATGACAACTGAAAAATAGTGTAATCTGCCGACCACCCTTATTGTGCCAATGAAAGGTCAAAGTTGCTTCAAGTGAATTAAAGAATACGTTCATACTGATTAAATTAATTTTCAGAACCATTGCTAAAGTAATCTGTATCTGTCAGAGATTTGACAGTGTTTTCATTGACAGTTACAGAATAATTTAAATTACTGGCATTATTTTCAGTAAAATCGGTGCCCTTATAATTGATATTTATAAAGGAATCATGAGGTGATCTACCATCACTGCCAGCCATCAGGTAATCTACCATCACTGTCAGCCATCAGGTGATCTACCATCACTGTCAGCCATCAGGCCAACTTCTGACGATAACGATCGATCTATAAGTAAAGGTGCCAGAAAAAACGAGTGTTCCTTGTCCCAGAGGAGTTAAAACACATTTACAACCTGACAATCGAGACTTCACGTCTGCTGAAATCACGTAATCAAATGATTATTGTTGAGGTAATACTTCCGCAGAGCTGGTCGCGTTAGGGATGGGCATATTCGTATCCACAAATATGAATACGAATATATTCATATTTACAGCTTTGTAAACGAATATATTCACACTTGTATTCATACATATAAGTTCATATTTACAGGTGTGAATATGAATATTTTCGTATTCATTCTTATATTCACACTTATAAATGTGAATACGAGCATATTCACACTAATAAATGCAAATACGCCACACTCATATTCATATATATGGTTAATTAGTTATTTGGATGTCAAGACGTAAAACCTATTGGTCATCAATTTCCTTTTATTTTTAATATTCCTATTTATTTTTCCAATGTTATTTTCAATATAAAAAAGAAAGAAAAAATTAATAATAATAATAAATAGATTAAAAAATATTGTGTTTATCAATAAACCTTCTTTGGATAGAAAGTTGATTATCTTAGTAGCCGTTTCCTCCTTATTACCTAGAGATACTGATATATTCAAAGCTATTGCACTTTCCTTTAACCTTCTGATGTAGAAAGGACAGTCCTCTAAATTGTGCGATATTTTCAATGTCTCAGCTTCTTCAGCTTCAGGGAGAAGCTTCTTTCGTTATTAGGTGGAGATGTGTCAATCTTGTATGACCGATTCTCAGCCGCGTGAGGGCTACATCTTCTCCATTATCTTTTAGATAATGGAGAAGATGTAGATATTCCCAGATATTCCATCATCTTTTAGCTTTTTTACAAGTCCTAGAATGCAATGGATTCCTGGGTGGTCTGGATACATGTTATTCATGGCTTTTAATGTACTCAATGAATCTGATATAATTCCAATATTTTAAAATTAGGGATTTTATGGCGTATCGGAGAGCCATTATGATGGCGTTGATCTCCGCGGTGTAGATATTACAAAGTTGGTGTAATTTACATTTGTGGGTTGTATTGGGAGTAACAAAGGCAGATGCTGTAGATGAATTTGATTTAGATCCTTCGGTGAATATTATTTGGTTTTCAGGCATAGAGAGCATTATTTTGTGGTATTGTTCTTTATACTCTTCTGTCATTATACTTTCTTTTCTGAGTATTGAGGATTGGAGGTATAACTCGGGTCGTATATACATCCAAGGAGGTATTTCGTTTTCTATTTTGTTCAATTTGATTTGTTTCAGTTTATTTATCGCAATGAACATTCTTTCTGCTAATGGAAATGTGGTATTCCTCTTCTGTTGAAATCGTAGTAAAAATTTGGAATGAAACACGTATTTGTGACTGGGGTGTGTGGTTTGTGGATATAGCTTTGTTATATAATTAACGGCTAGTTTCTGCCGTCTGAAGAACAGAGGTGTTTGTCCAGATTCGACACAAATGCTCAAGATCGGGCTTGTTCTAAAGGCTCCTGTCGCGAGACGAATTCCAGTGTGGTGTACTGAGTCCAGTTTGGCTAGGGTATGTTTTCGAGCAGACCCGTAAACAAAACTGCCATAATCCATTTTGGGAAGGATCAAAGCTTAATACACTTTAAGCATCGTAGTCCTGTCCGCTCCCGAGTTAATACCGCTAAGGACTGTCAATATTTGAAGTTTCCTAGTACAAGTTTCTTTTAGTGATTTTATGTGGTGTTCCCAAGACAAGCGTCTGTCAAATGACAATCCTAGAAATTTGCAGATGTTCACGTACGGGAAGATAACTTCACCTAGAAAGAGTTCTGGTGATTGTGGGGTGTTCCGTTTTCTACTAAAGTGGATACATTTTGTTTTTTTCAGAAGAAAAACGTAATCCCGAAGAATTGCACTAGTCATTAATGCGATTCAGTGCATCTAGCAGCTTTTCTTTTATTAAGTATTTTGCACGGCATAGAATTGCGACATCATCGACGAAGAGCATCACTTTAACACCACGTGGTAGATTTTTTGCAGGTCTCTAATTGCCAGAGCGAAAAGCTTGGTGCTCAAAACACAGCCTTGTGGTACTCCATTTATTTGTTCGCATTACTTGGACAATGATGTTCCTATACGGATCTGAAAGGAGCGGTTTGAAAGGAATTCTTGGATAAATTTGGGCAAATTACCACTAAATGATTGTTGTTTCTTTAAGATTGAGAGTTGGTCGGTTCTATCGAAGGTCTTTTGCATATCGAAGTAAACTGCTACAGCTTGTTCTTCCTGAATAAATGCGTACTGTAGTTCGGCTTCCATTTGAACCAGGTGATCTATAGTCGATCACCCCTGTCCGAAATCACATTGGAAGTTTTGGATGTTTTTTTTTTTTTTTTTTAAAAACAACCCGGTGACAGGTCTTGGCCGCTCCAACCGTTTCCTCCAATCGTCACGGTCCCGTGCAGTCGCGATCCAGTTCCTCACTCCTAGCCTGTTTCCAGCGTCTGTAGAGACACCATCCGACCACCTCAGCTTTGACCTTTGACCTTCCTCTCCTCCTTGTTCCATGGATTGGCTGGGTCAGCAATAGCCTTGGCATTTCCCCATCAGCCATTCTGGCAATATGCCCTGCGTACCTCAGCCGTCTTAATTTCATTGTTCTAACAATTTCAGCCTCTCCAAAGGCTGTGTACGGTGGAAGTTTTGGATGCAATGATACTTTTCTAGGATCCATATGAGCCTCTTATTTACCATGCGTTCAATTATTTTACTCAGGCAGCTGGTCAAAAAAATTGGTCGGTAGGTGGATGGGTAGCGCTTATTTTGATCAGTTTTCAGAATAGGGACGACTATAGATTGATGCCAGCTAAGGATTATTGCCGGAGAAGTCTAATTTCTGAAAGGTACTGTCTCTAGGAGTAGCTGTGTATATCTTAGCGTAATAGTCGGCAAATTTACTTCCTATCATTTCTGGATTGTCGCATAGTTTCCCTTCGCATATCAAGGTGTATATCTATAAGAATAACTGGTTCCTCTTTTGGAGATCTTCCTTATTTTGTCCCATACAACTTTGCTGGGGGTAGAAGAATTAATGGACTCTATAAATGATTTCCATGATACTTTTTTCTTGATGTTTTACAACTCTTCTACACATAGCCCTTTGTTTTTTATATTGTATGTGATTCGCCAGGTTCATGTTTTTTTGAAATTTCTAAAGGGCTTTTCTTCTAAGTCATATAGCATTTTTACAATCGTCATTAAACCAGGGAACTGGTGGCCTTTTGCAACATCCCTTACTTTTTGGAATAGAGGCTTCTGCAGCTGTCAATATAGCCTCGGTTACAGCTAGGCATCCGTCATCGATAGTCAGACTATTTGGGAGATCTCGAGGTGGGGCAGCTAGAGAAGTGAATAAGAGCCAATCTGCTTTTTCTAAAATCCATCTAGGCATTCTGTGGTTATTGCATTTAGCATTCTTAAATTTTAGACGTATTGGGAAATAATCACTGCCATAAGATTCTGGTCAAACTGTCCAGTCTATAATATCAATCAGTGAATTGCTGCATTTAGAGAGATCTATAGTTGAAAATGTGCCGTGGGTGGAGCTTATATATGTTGGCTCGCTGGAATTAAGTAGTAGGTCAGTTAGATTTAAAATATTTCCAATTATTTTTCCTCTGGAATTTGTATTTTATGAACCCCATAATGGATTGTGGCCATTGGAATCTCCGGTGTATAAAACTGGTTTCGTCAACTGTCTATGGATATGGAGCATGTGTTCTGTCTCTATGGTGTTGTCTTGAGGAAGATAAATATTGCAAACTGTAAAAGTGGTATTTAGATGAAGTGTAGTTGCTACTAATTGAAGTGGAGAATCTATTTCTACATGGTGGGAATATACTGTATCTTTTATGGCTATAGCTACTCCTCTACATGCGTGCTCATAATTTGTATTACAATCCGTTCTGTAAATTTCGGAGCCTTTAAGATTGAATTGATCAAAAGGCCTTAGATGCGTTTCTTGGAGACATACAAAATGGATCCTCATCTTCGATTAGTATCTTCAAATCGTTAAAGTGACTTTTAATCCCATTACAGTTCCATTGGATAAGAGTCATAATTTAGGTATGGTATAGAATAGAAAAATAAACATTTGATCTCCATAGAAATAAGTGGGTGAGAGAAAAATAAATAAATAAATAAGTAAAATAAAAAATAAACAAATAAAAAATAAAATAAAACGAATAAAAAATAAAATAAAATAAATAAAAAATAGAAAACCGAAAGGGTACAAAATGTTGGATGAACGAGAGATAAAATAATAACTAAAAATAAATATATACACACACACACACACATATATACATACATTTCTTTTAAAGTAAACGCAAGGAGTATAAATTACATTTATATTCATAGCGAAAGTATTTATGATAAACCAAAGTTGTGATCTGAAATAAATATTGGTAATAAAATAGAATACAAACAATGATTTTAATAAAAACGATAACAGATACAATATATAATAATAGGAGATAATAAAATACAGCCAGATAGAAAAAATAATAACAAGGAAAATTATGCAAAAAATAGGTATTCATGTTATTTATTTCGTTATGGCATTTTTACTTTTACTTACTGAATTTTTCATTTTAATTTTTCCCTTTTTATACGTAACTTCGGTATATCCGTTTTCAGTACCTGACGGATCTATCTCATCGAGATTCGTCGCCTTCAGATTGGCCCTTACCTGAAGGAGCCATATCTAAAGGTTCGGAGTACGAGGTTGAAGCCGTAGAGTTTAAGTGATGGGCCGAAGGTAGAGTGAGAGGTAAGGAAGGAGCTAAGGAGAGGGGATGAGTTGGGGAGAGGGGCAAGGAGTGGGGATGGGCCGGAGATAGGGACAGAGGTGGGGGGGGGCATGAACCGCTGCAGGGGTTGCCGATCTGGTCATGACGGTTCGTTGTTGCTTAGGCCCCAACACGGCCGATGTGCTAGGAGAGGGAGAGGAATACTTAGTGGTCACCTTTATTTGGTGATTGACCGGAGCTCCAAATTGGAAAAATAAATCTGTCTGAGTACCTGTTTCCTGTGTTTTTAATGATTTCTGAGATCTAGTTATTTCAGAGAATAATCTATTAAAATTTTGGAGGTTTTCTTTCTTATATATTTTTTTCGCTTCATTATACGGCACCTTTTTACTAAACTGAATATATTTAAATTCTGTATTCATTTTAAAAATGGGACACGAACGGTCCAAACTGTTTTGTTCACCATTGCAGTTAATACATTTGGGGGTTTTAGTGCATTTACCATCTGTGTGTTTTTCCTCACCCCATTGAGAGCATATGGTTTTAGGGTTTGTGCATTTTAGTGTATGGTGAGAAAAACTAAGACATCTAAAACACCTAATAGGATTTGGTGTGTATTTTTTAACTTTGATATTTTGATAACCAATTCTTAGAGTTTCGGGTGGGAATGGTGTAAGAAAAGTCATAATATATGAATTAGTAAATTTTTCGTTTCCGTTTTTTTTATTTTCAAAAAAGAGAAAATTGAGGTCCATCAATAGGTTGTGAAATTATTATCGATTTTAAAATCGCGCGCTTACGTGTTGTTTCATTTCGGATTTCCTTGATATTGAGATCCATTTTTCGGTTATGGCAGGTGCTGATTATAAAAAAATATCGATTTTTTTAAATCGCGCGCTCACGTATCGATTTATTTTAGCGTTTCGGATTTTCTTGATATTGAAGTCTAGAAATAATCGCTACAGAAATCGTTTAACAGGTTAGTAATGGATAATTAATAATTATAATGGTAGCAAATATGTAAGATCAATAAATAGACACGCGAGCGCGCGATCTTAGAATCAATAGTATTTAGATATTTCCTTGGATCTCAATATTAAGAAAATCCAAAATGTTAAAATTAATCGATACGTGAACGCGCGATTTTAAAATCGACATTTTTTTCATAATTAGCACCTTCCATAACCTAATAACGGATCTCAAGGTCAAGGAAATCCGAAATGTTATAATCAATTGATAGGTGAGTGCGCTATTTTAAAATCGATATTTTTTTCATAATCAGCATCTGTCATAATCTAAAAATGGATCTCAATATCAAGAAAATCTGAAATGTTAAAATAAATCAAATTTTTATCATTTTTCAAGGTCAAAAATAGAAGTCATCTTTTTTTTTGAGATGTTAAACATGAAAATTTTATCTTGACTTTTATTCACTAGAAGAGAAAAATAGCAGTTAATTTTAAATCGATAGTATTTTTATAATAAGCACCTTTAATAACCCAATAATGGAGCTCAATATCGAAAATATTCGAAAAACTTTTATATTCATACTCTAATAACAAAAATTTAACATTTAACGAACTCATATATATGAATATATACGTATTTGCATTCATTAGTGTGAATATAAGAGTGAGTACGAAAATATTCATATTCACACCTGTAAATACGAACTTATATGTATGAACACGAGTGTGAATAATTCGTATTGATATTTGTGATTACTAATGCGCCCATCCCTGGTGGGCGTGGCCTCTTGATAAGGCGGCTGTTTTTTGCACGGTCTGCACATCGAATGCTGAGTCTGCCCCGAACAAGGTTAGTCTTCGATATCAAAATCCAATCACTCCAACCTCATATTATTATTTTATATAGTTTATCTATATTAACAATTTATGATAACATTTTTGGTGTTTCTTATAATTATTTTACGAAATTTATAGGTTGTAAATGATCTATGCCTGTTTTTAAAACTTTTATAATTTAAGATTAGGACTTTATTTATGAGATCTTCATTTATGAATTCTAGTTGAGGGGTATATAATTCCAGGTCCTTTACCTATTTTAATAAATTATTAATGTTTAATGCTAATAAATTAAGAAGAATAAAATTAAAGATAATTAAAATATATTTACGAATAGTAAAAAAATTAAAACAAAAAAAGATAACCCACTATAAATATAATTAAGCTGAGTTATAGAAAACAAATAAAATCTATAACCATACGAATCATAAACTATAAGCTCCTAATTTCAATAAAATAGCTTATAAAATTATATATCAAAAATGCAAGAGGCACATAAAGTATAAACAAGTAAATAATAACCAGCTGAAATTCGTTGAGGCTAATATCCCCGCCCAAAGTTTAAAAAGGGGAGGAATCAATGATCTTCCAAAAGAAAGGTAAAAATTAAATATATAATAACTAATGACGGCCATATTGGTGACACAGTGCACATCGGGTCCGTTAATTGTTTATGTTGTGGACTACCTTCTATTATTATTATTACGAGAAGATGGCAACACTGGTTTTTTCGCGGGAAAGCCGGGGGCAGTCTAGCTTGGGGTAGCCATTGTGATGTTTGTGCTATGTACCTTTGTTCTATTTTTCAAGTATAATAAAGTAATTCACCCTCGATCCATGTTTTGTATTAATGAACCCTTATTGCATGAATAACCAAAACAGAAAAATGGCGACGAGGATGGGATCGGGGCGTGAAGTATAGTATTGTGTTTACTCGTGTGCTTTCTTGTGGTATTTTTTTAAATCTTCAACAAACTTTCACCATGTCATTTCCTCGCTACGATCATTGTAAACCCGAGAGCTGGGCTGAACATTTGGAGAGATTTCAGTTCTGGCTGGACGCAAAGGAGAAATTACTGATGTTCAAAAGCGAGGTTTGCTGATTGAAACGTTGGATGATGCTACGTTCCGGGATCTAAAAGGATGGATTGCCCCCAATACACTGATGGAAATGGTTTACAGTGATTTGATGAAGGTACTGAGTGAGAATATCATCCCCACATTAAATCCAATGGTAAGTTACATTAAGTTTGTTAATAGGAAGCAACTACCTACAGAGGGAGGAGTTGCTTACATGGCTGAACTTAAAAGACTTGCAAATCCAAATTATTTTGGTATAAAATAATTTTATACCAATTTGTCTGCGGATTAAATAATCCTGATATACAGGATTGTTTACAACTAAGGACTTGCATCTCTGACTGCTTTGGACATGGTAAAATCTTGGGAGAAATCTGAGATAGATATACAAGAAATCAGGGGTCCAGTCAAGTCAGAAGTATATAAAATTTCTTTTTCAAACAACAGAGCAAATCTAAGCAACAGTTCAGCTGCTAAGGTTAGATGTTTTCAATGTGGAGAGGTAGGCCACATAGTGAAGGAATGTTCTATTCCTAAGCACACATTGAAGTGCAAAAAGTGTGGAAGAATTGGACATGTTGCCAGGGTTTGTAAACAGAGGTTTTCCCGAATGAATAATAATATTTCTTGTTCTCCGTCACAAATTCCTGAGGATGAAAACTCTAATTCTACTAATTTCATTGCAGCCAAGAAGACAATTTCTTCACGTTCTGAGGCACCTGATTATATGTCTAGTTTTCCAGGTATTTCACCTACAGATAGTAACTTGGGAACAGAGAACTTTAGGGGTGAAAACGTTTTTACAGTGTCTACAGCTCATAAAGATCCGTTTATTGCTGCAGTTTTAATAAATAAAATTCCTGTAGAATTTGAGATTGACTCTGGATGTTCTAAAACTCTCATGAGCCTGGCTTCATTTCAAAGGATCTTCCGTAATACTGAGTTCATTCCCCAACTGAACCAACCAAGTTTGGAGGTGCGAACATGGAATTCAGAAACATTACCAATAATTGGAGAGTTTAATGCCTCAGTTACATTTAAACATATTTTTAGTAATTTACCAGTGTTGGTTGTAGATGGTGTTGGTCCTAATTTACTCGGGCGTAATTGGTTTGACCCACTTAACATCACTCTGCATGGAATAAATCAGAATTTTCCTCACATTACAGCTTTTGATGCCTCAAAGGAAGAGTATCTTCGGACCATTTCAAGTCTTCCAACTGAAACAGGCAACGGAACTGGTATGTATAAAGGACCTGAAGTTCACTTAAATTTAGATCGCTCAGTACCTCCAAGGTCAAAAGATAGAACTTGGCCTCAAGCACAGTCTGTATGGGAACGAGTACATCTTGAATTTGCAGGACCCTTTCTCGGACATTATTTCCTAATTGCAATAGATGCATACTCAAAATGGCCTATAGTGAAGGTGATCTCTAATTTAACTGCCTCAACCTTGATTACACACAGGCGTTATATCCTTGCTGATTTTGGAAAGCCATTTGTTTTTGTTACAGATAGTGGGCGGCAATTCACTTCGGAACAGTTTACATCATTTCTGAAAGTAAATGGAATTCGTCACCTCTTCACTCCTCCATGGCATCCTTCTTCTAATGGTCTGGCTGAGAGAACAGTGCAAACAGTGAAGAAATTATTGTTGAAATTCCTGGACCCTGATATTCATGTCCGTGTTGCCCGTACCTTATGGGCCATGAGAACTCGTCCATCAGGTACCACTGGGCACAGACACCAGCTGAGTTGATGGGCCGAAAGTTTTCTACACATCTTTCACAACTTCATCCAGCACCAGATTCTGGTTCTATGGTCTGCTCCATGTGCCCCAAGTTCATGGTAGGTGAAACTGTGTGGATGCTGAAGCATACGCTCAACAAGAAATATTGGATCTCAGGTGTTATTCATAAGATCGGGCCCTTTTTTATGCCTATATTGACTGGAATAAAACACTGTAGCCTACAGGAATGGGGTTAGCTGATGTCGCCTGTCTTTTATGGCTTACCGCTTCTAATCTCTTCATGTATTCTTAGATGAATTCAGACAGCCAGAAAGATCCTGAATGTGCGACAGTTGCCTGTTAAAATGTAGTACGTTTTTTATCATGGTTGTGGTCTCGTCTTGTTCAATGATACGTCACATCATAGACAAAATAGTCATATGATTGCCAATGATGTAGATGTTACTGCGACAGATTATTGTCGACCAACTAAAAACTAATACTTACTATTAATTACAAAGTACTTAAAATTAATTTACAAGTACGTAGTACTAACTAATTAGTTGACATCCGCATGATGGTATAGAAGTATAAAACTAATTTATAGAAGTGGCAAATAATTTATCAATCCCTAACTAACTAATTCATTTGAAAAATAAGTAAGTGTTTCGAAATAGAAATAATCTCTAACCACACCTTTTTTTTCTTAAACGTACTCCATTTTTTCTCTTGTATTTTAATTAATTTTATTGGTTTTCAAAATTTTAGGGGTGGGGGCACTGCTCCCTACTATCCTCCCTCTACCCTCTCCCCTGCGTACGCTCATGAATCTGCGTAATCATTAAAGAAAATAAGAATAGGTTTTTTTCTTGAAAAAAAAAGTAACATGATATACGGCAGGTTAGACTGAACATGAGTTGGGCAGACTAGTTTTCGGTGAATGTACGTGTCCTTCTACCTTTTCTGTTTAACGTGAAATTGTTGCGAATGTTCGAGGGCTTTAGGAGAGGACTCCGTTACGAGATGTTTTGTCATTAATGTATGTACGTATGACTTTAGTTAGAAAAATGAAAACCTTAATAGATATTGTCTTACCATTAGCAAAGACAAAATCACTAACTCATTCCTGATTTCAGCTTTGTCAAATCAAACTCGTCCATTTAATGACGAAGTACTACTTCATTTCTGATCCTCATCAGAGACTTGATTCAAAGGTGCGAATTGATCATTCGATGATTAAAATTACTGGCTAGGCCTTTGGTTTATTACTTATTAAAAAATTTATTTAGAATTTGTAAATATTGTTTTTTTTTTAAATATCAGTGAATAAATATCTTTACAGCCTAACATGTCCGAAGCGAGAAAGAAATCTGTGAACGAGGCCTTTGATAAACTGGATAAGACTAAAGATGGTGTGATCACCTTAGAAGACTTGAAGGGAGTATATAGCGTAAGAGCTCACCCTAAGTACAGGAGTGGCGAAATGTCAGAAGATCAGATCTTGCAGAAGTTCCTTGCAAACTTTGAGACGGGATGTGTCGATGGAACGGTAAAGTTTGTATATTTTGTGAACTACATACATACATATACCTTTAAACATTAGGTTTGAAATTCATAGCATTTTACAAAATTTCATTAAAAAAAAAACAATTAAAAAAATTAGTAGGAACAATTTCGAAGCATATTATAATTAGTATATTTTGATGAATATTTTTAGTATATCTTACAATGATTTATAGGATTTTTTATTTTAGATTTTCTTTATACAATACGAATCTTAATCGTGACTTAATAATATTTACAGGAGAGTATGCTTTGTTTGTTGTTTTTTTCAGTGAGTAGTGTTTTTTGGGTTTTTTCAGTGTTTTAAAATAGTGAGAGTAGGTATTTAAAGAATGTGAGAATGAATGTGTTAACAAGTCACTATGTTCTTACGAGTAGAAGTATATGATCTATTAGTCTGAATGCATCTTTTAGTGCACTGCGACCAGTTATTGGTTATTCTTAATATTTTTTCCTGTAACAGCTAGAAACAAATGCATTATTAGAACATAAAAACAATGTAGAAAATCAATGTTTTGTTTTTATAATAAATAAATTAAATTGAAATTTTTACTTTTTTTAACCTTATCTTGGTATATAAAAGTGAGCTGTGTTTTTATTCTATGTTTGGGGTGAACTCAGGGAGGCGGTGTAATGGAAGTAGGGTAGAAATGCCGATTTTTGGAGCTCTCAATGAGCACTGTGCCGGTGGAGCTGCGGAAATGGGTCAATTTGGACTTTGGACCCTAGGTCAACCCCGACCTACCTTTAACCTGCCCACGTTAGTAGAGAGAAAACAGGCGAGCTGGCAAACGTTTGTGCGCGCCCACGTGGCCTTGCCTCGACCTAACCTTAAAAGCCACGTGGTCTCACCTCAACCTAACCTTAACTATTAGGCCACGCCCCTTTTTTGTCATGTGACCGTTAGGCCCCGCCCCTATCCCTCTCCAACCAGCAAATCATATTGCTTCACCCTGATTACCCTCACCCTAAGCCGCCATTTTGTTTACAATGACGTGGTCAGCATCCACGCTTAATCACCAGGTTTATCTCCTCCACCAATTGAAGGGTTAGGTACCCATTTTATTGTCTGTAACCTTCTCAAAGATTACATAACCTTTATATTGTTTTCGTGTTTGTGCAACCTTCTCAATGTTTACATAACCCCTTTACAATATTTAACTGTACCAACATGTAAACAGGTTGGATCATGTATAGACAAGTTGGATGATGCTCCGGTGAAATGCAAACATGGACTTTGAACTCTTAATCCCCAAAACATAAACAAAGGTGAAATGGAAATATGGACTCCTGACTGTTTATCTCTAAAACATAAATAAATAGCGAGCCCCCTTATTCCTATGACAGCTTTTGGACTTTGAGCTCTTATTTCCCGCGTTCTTATCTCGCTGAAACATAAACACGAAAGTTGCACGAAAACAATGTAAAGATTATGTAACCTTTGAGAAGGTTACAGACTATAAAGTGGGTACCTAACCCTTCAATTGGTGGATGGGATAAACCTGGTGGTTAAGCGTGGATGCTGACCATGTCATTGTAAACAAAATGGCGGCTTAGGGTGGGGGTAATCAGGGTGGAGCAATATGATCGGCTGGTTGGAGAGGGATAGGGGTAAAAGGGACGTGGTCTAATAGTTAAGGTTAAGTCGAGATAAGACCACGTGGTAGTTAAGGTTAGGTCGAGGCAAGGCCACGTGGTGGTTAAGGTTAGGCGAGGTGAATTCAAATTCAAATTTCCCGCCATAGGTCACGTGACCAAATGCTGGCTTCTGATTGGCTGCTCCTATCGGTGCGCCAGCTTCCCCATTTTCCCTCTACTCACGTTACCGACTTTTTATGAAGAGTTCCTTAATTAATCTCAATCCTTAATTCTAATTTCTATTTTTATGGTATTAATTTCGACCTGTCTGAACCTGTCTCTAGCGAGTCTCACTGTGTGAATCCCTATATATATATATATATATATATATATATATATATATATATATATATATATATATATATATTTAAATACACATGTAAATTGTTACATTACAGAAATATATCGATAAATGGAAACGATGGTATCACTTTCGCCAAAGAGGTTGTTTTCATAACTTTAAAATATTTTCAAATTACGCGAGTCGAGGTCTCCGAACGCAGTAAATGTTAATTAATGAATCCAAAAATAACACTAATCCTTAATCCTTATTTTAATTTTTTTGATAATAGGTTCGACCTGTACGAACCTTCTCCGATCCTGTCTATATATATATATATATATATATATATATATATATATATATATATATATAAATATGCGTGAGGCAGGAAGGCGTGAGGCAGCCCGTAGACGCTCTTTATAAATGCAATCATCACGACTTTATTATAATGGCCCCTTGCCCAACCAGCTTCTTCTACTGATAACGATTTGGGAATTGCCAGTTCTCCCAACCTTCGGAACCTATCTGGATACTCTTGAACTCCTTCCACTGGTAGTTGTTCGACAGATTTTAGCTGCCATAATCGCTGTTGGGATGTTGAAATACTCCCGAAACGCTTGCTGAGTATTGTGTCTTCTGACTAAATCGAGCCGTGGATTATAGTAGTTCCGGATAAGAGGCAACACATGCCTTGACAGGTCCATTTAATTTTGACCGACAAATTAGCATCGTTTACCGTTCAGTCCATCCCCCCCGTATCAACCACCAAATTAACATGCTCTAAAAATATCTCCACGTCATCTTCATCTTCTATTCCTCCCAAGGTTGTATCAAATTTTGCAAACCTGATTCCTTTTTATATATATTTTCATCTCTTGACGTTGTTTGTAAACTTACTGAAGCTTGCTGCAAAGATTCCACTTCCAATTTTATCCGTTCCATCTCAGATTTTAACTGTATTAGTTCGATCTCCATGGCAGCCCACTAATTAAATACCATGCTTACACTTAAATTCCCTATAAACGTATATCCCACTGTATTTAATTTTTTACGAGTTCCGAT
Source organism: Rhaphigaster nebulosa (assembly GCA_948150685.1). Lineage (NCBI taxonomy): Eukaryota > Metazoa > Arthropoda > Insecta > Hemiptera > Pentatomidae > Rhaphigaster > Rhaphigaster nebulosa. The sequence continues at coordinate 6,576,428 of OX411307.1, forward strand.
ATCCCATATACCTGTAGCCAATGTAATGTTATCGACCTTAATAAGTGAGTATTTATCAAGGAATCATCGGCGATAATATTATTAATATGAGAATAAACAAGGAATTTATAGGAACCATACATAACTATATGGCTTCAATAATATTTGTTTTATTTTATAACAACGAAACAAAATTAACCAATTCATAATTTATGCATTATTAAATTTTGAACACTAACTAATTAAACTAAAAACTATAAACTATAAAAAGATATACATTTAATATAAACTATAAACTATATAGAATTAACGATGAATGAACTATGACTAATGAGCTTAATTATAAACTATGAAACATATCATTCAAATAATTATTTATTTACGTAGATACGTAAACGAGACAGAAAGAGAGAGAGAGAGAGAGAGAGAGAAAGTTTGCACACGTCTTGACTGTCTTATCTTTTCTTTCAACTTCAGGCCGGACTCCACGCATACAACATTATCTCATACATTACAATATCTTGACCTCCCATGTGTCTCTCTTTCAATTCTGCCCACTGCCTCATGCGCATGCGCCTTTACTCTTTTCTGCTTCGTACATTACAATGCCATGAAAACCAAATGTATGATAGCGGAGGAGACCCCAACTCCAAGAGAGATGATTATCTTCGGCCAGTATAAGTTTGAGAAGGTATCTCAATTTGTGTACCTGGGCTCAATGCTCACACAGGATAATGTACCACATTGGGAGGTTAAGAAAAGGATTCAGGCTGCAAACAGTACGTACCTCGGGCTATTACGGCACTTCAGAAGTAGAGCCCTATCGACTCTGATCCGGCCGGTTCTATTGTATGCATCAGATTCCTGGGTAACCACTAAATCCATAGAGCAAGATCTCGGCAGTTTCCAAAGGAAAGTTCTGCGTAGAATATTAGGAGGACTGCAAATTGGAAATGAGTAGCGTAGACGCACCAATCAGGTGCGTATATATAGTTGTACAATATATTTAACGAACCTGACGCAATAACGTTTTTAAAGCTAAACCGCTTGAGGTGGGCTGGTCATGTGGCTAGGATGGAAGAGAACGAAATACCGAAAAAGCTCCTGAGACAACCAATCTATGGTAAAAGGCGGCGTATAAGACAGAGAGCAAGATGAGTAGATAGCATTACTGCTAATGCCCGAAATATGCTGGGAGTCTGCAATTGGATGGCGGCTACGTGAGATCGTAACAATTGGAGGAGGTTGTTGCAGGATGCCAAGACTGGGTAACGAGTTGTAGTGTCACTCAGAAAGATAGATATATCATCCAATTATACAAGAACAATTAATTAATGACTATCATAGAGCTATCAAAGAAAAAATTTAAACGAACGATCAAAAATATATTGATAAAAAAATGAAAGAAGCGATGACATTAGTGCCATTTCGTCAGGAGAAACAGTAGTCAAAACTCCCGGCAGGTTTCTAAAATTAATAAAAAATACCAAATTAAAGGCAAACGAATTAAAGCTCGAAAAAACTTAACGAAAAAAGTACAGGCGAAAAATATTAAAAAGCCAAAACGCGATGAAAAATTGCAATCGGAACACGATGAAGTAATGCGCGAGTTAAATAACAAAATAAAAGATGTACAAAGAGAACGTTCATATCAGTCTCTTGTTACAGATGTGGGTAGCCCTCCGGATTTCAATGACCTTATCGCTGCTGACGCTTCTGATTCTGAGAACGACATGTTTGCATATTCAAAAGCTGTCGACTGGACCAGGTGCAATGATTCTTCCAGTTAATAAATCCTATTTATTAGCGAAAAGGAATTTAAAATATTGCATTCAATTTTGGCATATCGTTACTCGCGTAGCTCATTCAACCAAACAAAAACTTGCCAAAAGAAGTATTTTCAATGCCGTTGGAAAAGCGATGAATTGGGTAACGGGTTCGCTCGTCAACCAGGAAACAGAGAAGTACGATTAAAGCTTACAAGAAATTGAAAGAAATATGTATCGAATCGAACACAACGAAAAAGAAAGCTTGACCATTAGTACGCGGTTAACTTCCGAATTGAATAAAGATATAGCAATATTAAATCATTATAATACTCAAATAACCTCTTATAACGTAATGTCCGATTTATCCTTGCAAAAAACTAAAACATCACGATTTGCTCGCCATTTTAACGTTGCTTAATGAAAAAGTAAAAGATTTAGAAGATTCAATTAATTAAACACTTCGTAAAAGGACAATTCCATCCAAGCATTATTAAACCTGATCAGTTTGCAAATGTTTATAATTCTCAAAGAAATCTATTAACTTGAGACACTGAATTAAACTGGCTCATTGGAAAAAGCACAAGCTCAATTTCTAATACTGGCATCATTTACTATTTCATACAACTCCCATTAAATACAAGTGGAATAATGTCGTATCTCGCTATGCCATACCCTTATGTAAATAACAATATAAATTATATTATACATATTGAACAAACTATTATTATCAAAAACAATAGCATTGCTTATCAACCTATAAATTTTATTAATTATAATAATGAATTATATTGTAAGAACCTAGCATCATTAAATAATAAATTATAAAAGAATTAGCTCATAATGAACCCCTTAATGATTGTAAGTTGCTGATTGTAAAGTCAAATCCAATGATAATGTATATTCCAGAAATACAACAATATGTAACCCATCTAATTAAGTCTATTGAAATGAAAAAAGATAATTTAATTCGTAATGCCCATGTGTATTCTACCTCATTAATCAATCTAGAGAATAAGGAACAATTTGTAAGTAATACTAACTTACCTATTGCTTATAATGATATTGTACATTTACCTTTTATTTCTGAACATTTGCCTCAACAACAAGTTGTAACTAATTTTACTTTAGATGATTTAGACATTATTAAGTTAGGTCCTATAGAAATAGAACAATTAGAAGATTATTCAATAAACAATCATTAATTTTGGATATACTTTTATTTCATGATATTTATTATTTATTCATGTTTATACCAATACTAAATTAATCTAAATTTACCAAAACCCTTTGCAACTTTCACAATCCTCATCACCTATGGGATATCCTCCAGAGTTTGATGGCAGGGCTAGAACCTGGCATACCCATATCCACAATACTTCCCAAAATTAATATGTTCCGTGTTCGTCACACTAAAAGAGGGAGGAGTTAAAGGCCAATAACCTTTCCTAAGACTTGAACCTAATCCTTTCTCTCAGTTACTCTGTGTTGGCATACTAGGAAGCACCCTCCTAGTCTTGTCCCTTTCGATTTACTTTTGTTAGAATAACAGAATTAGATATTCTGTCTGTAGATCTGAGGTAGTATGAACCATTTCTCGTAACCTATTTTAGACAATAAAGCTTTTTTAAGTTCTCTATTTGAGCAGCTCTTTAACTCTTGATAAAGCTAGATGCATGCTTCTAAGCTCAGGGTTACCGAAGAAATTATGGGTTGAAGCTGTGAAGACAGCTGTATACCTAATCAACAGAAGTCCAACTGCAGCTCTTCCAGATTGAGTTGCAGCAACATTATGGTATGGACACAAACCAGATGTAAGTAAGATTAGAGTATTTGGATCACTTTCATATCTATATACTCCAAAGCAACTAAGTGGAGGAAAATTTGAAAGTCGTTCAAGGACGCTGTACTTAGTTGGTTATTGCTATACTGACTGTGGTGTCCTGAACATGAAGAAATCATGGAAGGAAAAGATGTCATTTTTGATGAAAAATGTGCTGCACTGAACAAGGAAGTTATCAGTGTAGAATTACTAGGTAATGAGCTTGATAAATATTTTGTTCCAGAAAAAGATATAAATTCAGGAGGAGACTTGGACTTGGAACTTGAAAAAAATGCATCTGAACAGGAATTGAGACGTGAAAATTGGGAAACGAAACGACCAGCATATCTAGATGACTATGATTTATCATTCAGTGAACTTGCCATGAATATTGTTTTAGTTTTTGATGTTCCAGGACATAAAGGGAAGAGCGGAAAGTCAGGAATTGAACAAAGCAGTTCAAGAGGAGCTAACTGCTCCAGAGGAAAATAAAACGTGGAACTGCATTACCATCTGGTAAGAAAGCATAAAGCAGCAAATGAGTTTTTTGTGTAAAACAAGATGCATTTGGAAACATAGAGAAGCGGAAGGCCAGATTAGTCATTAAGGGATGAAGTCAGAGAAAGGGCTTTGATTACGCAGAAACATATGCACCAATCTTCACATGTACAGAAGAGGAATTACCGTAAGTATCCTTCTGTCAATTATAACTCACTAGGGGAGTGCACGTTGTGCCCGTCGCCGATTTTGGTCAACATTTTTTGGGTGATTCTACATTGAAAAAAAGTTGATCCATACATATCCTTCCGTTTCAGCCAATGTGCCTTGGGAGCTGAGAAAAAATTAAAACATACTAAAAATGCTTTATTTTATATCTCGTTTTTGGAGAATGATATCGACATGATTTTTTTAGCTGAACATTTGTTTTCTAGAGTATATAAAAGTAAAAATATAAATATTAAAAAATAATTGATTTTCGGTCAAATAAATTTAAAAATGTGTTTACATTATAAAGTAAACTAGCCTCGTAGATATTTTACACCAAGAATGATTGCATATTTGGATTCAGCACACCAATAAACCTTAATGCTGAAAAAATCATCGACAACAAAACATTTTTTGTTCAGTCCCGAGAGTGCTAAATAAATTTAAAGCCACAAAATTACGTTTGGTTTTGAAGCTCTATATCTCCTCTTCAGTTTACCCGATATCGACGTTCTTAGACTTGTTAGAAAGAGGAGAGTTTCTTCTTTCTAAACGTATAAAAACTATTGCATTATCTTAGATGGTCTGTGTAAACAAAAGGTGATTACCATATGAAAACAAAATTGAAGTTTTTTGCGGATAACGTTGGTTCTAAAACACATAGGAAGATCACTGCTAATGCAAATTGCGTAGTTAAAGAACCTTTACCGATGCCCCAAATTTTGTTTGCATTATTCAAAGGCTTCCTGATTTATGAGCAGTTATTTAAATCTTTAACAAAATTTGAAGGGCAGACTGGGTAAAATGTTAAGGCCAATAGTTTTTATTTTTGGAAAATTTGAATATAGGAGTTTTTCAAAGTGCTAAAACCAAATCTGACACCAGTTTTGAATAAAAATATTCTGTTAATATACTTCACTCCGTGAAAAATACCGTTATCATTACATACAAGTCAATGCACCCTTAAGGTAGTTCTAAAGTTTTAACGTTTTTATTTTTCAACTATTGGCTATTTATAATTTACAACCATATGATCATGAACATACAAATTATATAATAAGAAACATCAACAATTCGCTGTGTAATTTGAGCCATCAAACTTAAAAATCAGTCGTGCAGTTCGCTCAAAAAATCGTTGCATGCCTTCAAATGGACAGATTTAGCACATTTTATACTAATTTTTTTTATTATTTTGAGCTCAAAATGTTTCATAACATTCACGGGATCACCAAGAATAATTTGAGCCATTAAACTTGAAAATCGGTCGTGCCTTTAAAAAATTTGCTAATTCCAACTAATGTCAAGCTAAACACATTACCTGCCTTGTGGCTTCACACAGTAGTCGGCTAAATAGTCGTTATTTTATTTTAAGAACATAAATATTGATAACATATCATTATATCTCTTTAGTGTTTCTTACAATTTTGTAATAGGAAAATTCTAATTTCTAAAGGTGTCGATAATATTGCCCATTGAATTTCTGTCAGTTAATGTTTCAATATTTTTCATTTTTAATGAGTCTGTTGCGGCATCATTGTTACTAAATTATGATTGGTATATTAAAATTAACTGTTTTCGTTTTCAGATCACAAGAGAAGAGTTTCTCAACTACTATGCTGGAGTCAGCGCTTCAATTGACACTGACGCTTACTTCGACTTGATGATTCGACAAGCTTACAAATTATGAGCAGCTATAATTTAATATTTCATCTCCCTTCGATTTGCTACTTATTTTGTTTCAAATATACACCCAAATCTAATATGGCAGAATCATTTACAATTAGGCGATTAAATGATATAATATCATAAATAAATTGATTATCGTTTGTGCCTGAGGTTTAAACTAAAGAGTGCTATCACTAGTCAAATCACAAGTTTTATCTCTTCAACACTCGCACTTTTATTTCGTTATGACATACATTGATACATTATCGTAACTTGCATAAATGTGTCGATTGGTAGTGAATCTTTATAGTACAGTTATAAAAAATTTAACTATATTTATAACCCTATACCATGTACAATTGATATACAAATGCTTTATTTCTATTGCTAAAAAACTGCCTACGATTTGAACAATTGACATTTTTTGTTTTTAAGATCAGTGAAAAAAAAATTAAAGAAGCTGTTAATAGATGTTACTTTTAAAGGTGTTTAAAGATTTTAAACCTCTGTATTTTATATTACAACGTAAATTTCAGTTAACGATGACTATGAGGTTAGTTGGCTAATGGACAAAAGATCAGTAATATTGTTGTCTTCCGCCATGAAAGCGTAAATCAATGCACAGTTAAAGGCCAATAACCTTTCCTAGAACTTAAACCTAAGCCCTTATTCAGTTCCTCTCTGTTAGCATACTAGGAAACCCCCCTCCTCGTCTTGTATCGTTCGATGTATTTTTGTTAGAATAAGATATTCATTCTGTCTGTAGATCTGAGGTAGTAAGAAACATTTCTTGTAACCTATTTTAGACAATAAAGTTTTTTTTTAAGTCCTCTATCTGAGCAGCTCTTTAACTGGCGCCCGAACATAGGAACTGCAAGCATCAAGGAATCACTGTTCCTAGGTATCTTGAGTCATCTTCGCAGTCTTACTCTGAACTCTGAAGAACTTTGATATTAAAGACTCACTCTCCAAGGTCTTTGATATTACTATATGTTTGTTGATTTAGGTGAATACTTTAATATATAAAAATAAAGGCAGACTGTTGCTATTTCACCAATTTATTTATTACGATGCAAATTTTCGGCCTACAAGCCATCCTCAGGCATCTTAAAATTATTTAAAATGCATATACTGTCATATTTGAGTCCAATCCGGACCAAGTCGAAATATACAGCGTCAAACTTCAAAAATAAATAACAATAAGGGAGCCATCACAGCCATCACCAAATAAGACTCATTTACGGGATGAAAAACGCACAATAACTTTAAAACAAGGTATTAACTCCGTCCCATTAAATAGAAACAGAATTTTTTACGTTGAACTGAAAAATGATGATATAGAAATACCCGCTGGTATTTACGATAACAATAATTAATAAAAATCAACATTAGAATTAAATTTTCAAGAACTTCTTGGTGAAGAAGTAAAAGAAACCTCTCCCAGTTCAGAAAACATATTAGAACAAATTCCAAAATTGATTCGCGGTGATCACTTGAGTACAAAAGATAGAGAAACTCTCATATTTTTGTGAAGAAAGTATTCTTCAATTTTTAAAACTGAAAAATATAAATTATCCGCAACTAAAATATTGGAACATAAAATCAAAACAAAAACTGAAGAACCGATATATTCGAAAAATTAACGGTATCCACAACAATTTCGCGAAAATATAAAAGAAGAAGTAACCAAATTATTATAGAATAAAATAATTCAACCAAGTAATTCCCCGTACAACTCACCGGTATGTATTGTGCCCAAAAAATAATCGCATCCGGAAAATGAAAAATTCCAATGGTGATTGACTATCGGAAATAAAATCAACAGACCATTCCTGATGACTATCCCCTTCCCAACGTAGAAGATTTACTTGGAAAGCTAGATCGTGCTGCTATCTTCACAGCTATAGACTTATGTTAAAGAGAAAATTGAAACGAATAAGCAAAAATATATTAATAAAGAAAATGAAAGACGCAATGACAATTAGTGTCATATCCTCAGGAGAAATAGTAGTCAGGTCAAAACTCCCCGTCAGGTTTCTAAAATTGATAAAAAAAAATACCAAATTAGCAAAATTAAAGGAAAACGAATTAAGGCTCGAAAACATTTAAAGAAGAAAGTACACATGAATGATATTAAAAAACAAATAAAGCAAACACGTGATGAAAAATTGCAATCAGAACTCGATGAAGTAATGCATGAGTTAAATAATAAAATACTAGATGTACAATGGGAACGTTCATTTCAGTCTCTTGTTGCAGATGTGGGTAGTCCTCCGAATTTCAATGACCTTATCGCTGTAGAAGTTTCTGATTCTGAGAACGACAGGATTGCACAATCAAAAGCTGTCGACTGGATCAGATGCAATGATCCTTCAAGTTAATAAAACCTAACGATTATAATTCATTTTTTAGTGTATAAGAATTTTACGTTATTATTTAAAGAATTATGAATTTAGATAATAATATTAAGAATCTTAAAGCCCAAAAGAAATTTAAAATATTTCATTCAATTTTAACCTATCGTTATTAAAACTTATTAACTCGCATATATCATTTAAATAAACAAAAACGTGACAAAAAGGTCTTATTAATGGACTCAGGAAAGCGATAAATTGGCTGGCGGTAACGCATATGATAGTGGTGATAAGGAAAAGTACGATTCTATCTTACAAGTTGAAAGAAATATGTATCGAATCGAACACAATGAAAAAGAAAGGTAGACTCATATAACCTTTAATAACATAATGTCTGATTTATCTTTGCAAAAACTAAAATATCGCCAGCAAAAGCCAAAACTGAATTGCTCGCCATTTTGACATTACTTAATGAAAAAGTAAAAGATTTAGAAGATTCAATTGAACACTGCATAAAAGGACAACATTACCCTAGCATTATTAAACCTGATCAATTTTCAAATATTTATAATCCTCAATGAAATCTACCAAATAGAGACACTGAATTAAACTGGCTCATTGGAAAAAGCACATGCTCAATTTCTAATAATGGCATAATTTACTATTTCATACAACTCCCATTAAATACAGGTGGAATTATGTCGTATCTCGCTATGGCATACCCTTATGTAAATAATAATATAACTTATATAATACATATTGAAATAACTATTATTATCAAAAACAATAGCAATGTATATCAACGTGTAAATTTTCTTAATTATAATTACGAATTATATTATAGAAACCTAGCGTTATTAAATAATAAATCTATAAAAGAATTAGCTTATAATGAACCCCTCAATGATTGTAAAATCAGATCCCATGACAATGTATTTCCCAGAAACACAACAATATATAACACATCTAATTAAGTCTATTGAAACGAAGAAAGATAATTTATTTAATTAGGGAGTGATAAATTATTTGCCACTTCTATAATGTTATTTTATTGAAAACTAATTTCGAATGTTATACTTCATCTTCAGTTCTAAAAACACACAAAAAATTCAAAAATAAGTAATTCAAAATATAGTTTGGTATTATTATACATAATAAATTAGATGTAATATAAATCAGTATTATAAAACATTTATGAATTATGAATTGAATTAAGACAAGAAATCAAATACATGTTGGTAATCACCAAGGTTTATAAGGATTATATCAAACAGAAAAGTTTGTAATGGTTTCTTCTCCCAAGGAACTAACAATGAAAGAAAGGAAAGGCGGGATGTTAATATATTAACGGTTTAAGGGTCGGGTTTTTTTCAGTAATGCCGGTGAATAATTGGTTTTTCTGTTATATATGGGAGTAAATTTAAGATTGGACTATTGGAGATATTTATTTGGTCATTTAAGCAAAAATCTGGATTGGATTTGAAGGATTTTATTATTTCAAGTGCTTCAACGTGATGTATTAATTTAGCTCCTGAGTCTTTGATGAATTTGTTTTTTTTTTCATTCAAATGAATTGAAAAGTTGGAATTATCTGTCTTATTATTATATGCACGTATATGTTCCTTTAATCTCTGATTTAGTGATCTTCCAGTTTTTCCCGTGTATTTGGCTGCACAATCATTACAAGTTTTTAGAACTGAAGATGAATGTATAACATTCGAAAATAGTTTTCAATAAAACAAAATTATAGAAGTGGCAAATAATTTATCAATCCATAATTAGATTGATAATTTATTTCGAAATACCCATTTATATTCTACTTCATTAATCAATCTAGAGAATAAGGAACAATTTGTAAATAATACCAACTTACCTATTGCTTATAATGATATAGTACATTTGTCTTTTATTCCTGAACGTTTACCTCAACAAGTTATAACAAATTTTACTTTAGATGATTTAAAAATTGTTGTTAGGTCCTACAGAAATAGAACAATTAGGAGATTATATTATAAACAATAATGATATTTGGATATATGTACTAACTTGTATTTCATGTTATTTATTATTTATTCATGTTTATGCCAATACTAAATTGATCTTTTATATTTGTAAAAATAAAAAAATTATTGTAAGCCAAAACCCAATAAAGTTTTGTTTTTTTAACTTTCCAATTTGAACAACTATTTAACTCAGAATTAAAGCAAACGGAAACTTGACTCTCCTTGTCTTAACCACTTCATTGTTCACATTTCCTTGACCTAATTTCGGTTTTGGAATAGTTTTTACGAATTAATTCATATGACCATTGGAACAACATACTATTTGAGGTAGATAGTTATGCTATCTACTATATATAGATAGTTATGCTATCTACTACATGTAGATAGTACTATTGATAATTATAATATCAAGAATAGTTGTTCTCAAGGATTAAAAAATAAATCATTGATCTATAATATCTTCTGTAAAAAACACTTATGTAGCATTATAACGTATATTCGGATGAAAACATTCTTGTCGTTTGTTGTGTTTATACATGACCCTAAGAAAAATGCACATGGGGTAAATCACAATACATTTATTAACTAATACTAACGTCTTTCTTGTAACATAAAGTTCTTTGATTTAAATATATATATATACACGAGTATATATCAAATAGCTAGTTATACTTTTATTAACAACAAGCAGTTTATTTGTTATTACCATGTGGTTCTGGTTCATTTATATTTTTCATGATGATTTGAGAGTGATTTAGAGTTGATAATGTGGTTAATAATTCGCTTTTCAGAAAACGGTAGCTTGTAAGAGCTATACGTGAAGTATTGTATACCGATTTATTTCTCATGAAATTACTTTTAAAAATAATTTTGAGTACCAGGCACTGGAGTTGTTAAGCACATTTACTGTAATATATATTGTATTGCTTGTTTAATAAACTTTTGTAAATCAGTTTGTGTTCCTTGCATAAACATAAATATGTATAGGTTGACCGAGCAACAGCCGAGCTGAATGGGCGTGGCCATTTGGAGGGGAAGGTTGGAGAGGTCAGTTATTGTACCCTCTCTCCTCCACCTTTTAATTCCCCGTCTAGTTCCAGTCCAACCTATTAATTTATGTTTTAATTTATTAGAGTAATGTCTCGTGAATAAAGAAAGTAAACTATATTACATTTTGGTATTTTATTTAAATGAGTTAAATATATGCTTACTTACATAATGTTATTTCATATTTTTACAGAATATAGAATTTATACATATATGATATTAATTACAAAATTTTGAATTCTCGATATATAAAATGAATTTTAATCTTGATAATAAAGTTATCAGAATGCGAAATATAATTCCAAAAAAATACAAATTGGTTGTTTGTTTGACATTTTCAAAACAAGACAATTTTCAGGTAATTTAGAATAAATGAATATTCACTGAACAATCAATCGTATATTGCAATATATGGAATTTAAAAAAAAAATGACAATATTTATTTACAATATTTGCATTTTTAACTAAATAAATAAATGTTATGCATTAATTACATAAACATACTCCTGAATTGATTCAAAATTACATACTTTTATGTAACTTACATTCTCAGGTAACGGATTATTAAAGCCATTATCTCAGGCTTCTCAATCAACAATTTTCTGTTGCTTTGGCAAGTTTTCCATTGGAATCCTAATTCTAATAACTTGCAGCGAAGGGCTTCTCTTCCACAATTTACTAATCCATCTTCTTGTAAACGGCTTAGTAGTTTTTTAACAGTTGGTACTTCATGTTTTTCTGTATAAAAATTGTGGACCAGTCTCCTCAACACGCCTTCGTTAAAATTGTCAAATTCTATTTTATTATACCCCCCATGCTTCTTCTTCGGAGTTGAAAATTTCGGTTTTACATAGCCTTCTGCTATTGATTGTTTTCCTTCTCGAACAACTTGTTGGACTGTCCATAATGAAACACCTGTTGCTAAAGCAGTGGATTTTGCAACGTTATATTTTAAATTTTCCTTTTTCTTATTTTCACTTAAATAGGCATGAACGTTGTGTATAATTTTCCTTGCCTGACTTCTCAGAGCCCGTTGTGGCTTAGTTGCCTTTGAAGTAGATGGTGTAGAATCCATTAAATAAATAAAAGTAGTAAAGCTAATTAAAGTAAGAACTATATAAACAATTAACTATAGAACCTATAAACACTAACTAATTAATTAATTCACTAAAAATTCTAAACACTAATTGTTAAAACTATAATCAACTACTATTAACTCTTATACGATAAAACTAACATAAACTCTAGCGATATATTAACTAAAGAATTAACCAACAATACTATGCATATAAAATAACAAAATTCTAATTAAAACTATGAAATAAAACTAAAACAAGAATACAAAAGAGATGTTCACGTTATAAGCAGTGATTAGAGAATGGTTTTGGAAGAGGTAGAGGGGGGAAGCTCACCTCCCCGCTAAACCGAGTTGCGCAGTAAGGAGCTTGTCTCTTGCTTGGGTGACCTATACAGACAGGGTGTTCTTGAACTCTGTGGAACTATTTAGTAAATATTATTACTTGGTTCAAAGCAATCATATTTCTTTAATTCTACTTTGTTTGCTAAAAACATTTTAAATTAAAATCTAAATAAAGTAGAAACTTCAAATTTGGCTAAAAGGTGTAGTTTGCGAGTTCAAAAAAGTGTATAAGATATCATTACATTTTATGGACGAGTTTCAATATGACGGCTAAAAACCCTAAGATTGAGTAGAAATTTTGATTTTTAACCTCAATAGTATGAAAAGTGGATGAGTTTACAAAAAAAAAATTATAAAATATGATGTTTCATAATATTCCCATAAATAATATGGATGCCTATTTATTTTTCAATTCACCCCATTGTGCGGTGGTGACGTGGCGGCTTGATCAAGCCTGTGTTGCCAGATCGGGGCTTTCCCCCTAGATTTAGGCCCGACTAGGGATGTATCTGTATGTAAATTGTTGCTTGATATTTATGACTGATGTGAGGGGGAAACATATCGTGGGCGTTCAAGCAAAATTGTAAAAAGTTTACAGTTAAATTCTCCACTTAGCAAAACATTTTTATCTGACTGTAATTTCATTCAAACTGCACTTAGTCCTTGTATGTCGTTTTTCCACCACGAAGAAATCATTTATCACACAAAATTCACTAATTGGACTTAGTGACTTATGCTTGAACGCACACAATATATGGGAAACAACCCAGCAAGCTTTATGGCGTCTCTGAGTAACGCTGGTAAGCCGGGCCCGACATCTGAGGAAAGGTATTAGGTCCGGGACACCCAATTGACAGGTATTGGGACACAATTTGGACTCTCTCGAAATGTTGATGGGACTGAATTAGTACCTTTTTTGGCATTTGTGGCTCAATTTGGACTCTCCCTTACATATAATGCCTACACTATCTGAAATGGTCCCAAAATGTATCTTCTGATAATTTCGCTTCCAGTGGTCTTTCTTTTGGAGAGAGGAAAAAAATTTTCACCCTCTACCACATTTTCAAAAATGTTGAGCAACAAAATTAATTCAAGCTGTGTGATTTCAAACGGATTGACACACAGGTGGCCTGCCTTATCTATTTTAATTAATACTAATCCTTAATCCCAATCAGCGCTAAAAGTCTTGTTTTATGCCCATTTTCTTAAACAAATTTTAACCACTTTCCTCACTACTTAGGTGATGTGTAGTGAGGACAAAAAATGTAGAGATTTGTTTTAAAATTTTAGTTTTGATATCTTAGAAATTATCAGTTAGAGACATTTCCCCAAAACTGGTTTTCAACTGCAAAGCTTTGAACAATTCAAACCAAATTTGGGGGATCGGTAAAGGTTCTCAAGCTATGCGATTTGCTTTAACCGTGATATTCTTATGTGTTTTAGAATCAACGTTATCTGAAAAAAAAAATTTTGTTCTTAAGTGGAAATCAAATTTTTTTGCACAGATCTTCTAAGAAATGCAATAGTTGTATATATGCAAGGTAAGAAGAAACTTCCCTCTATATAACGAGTCCAAGAAATTTGATATCGGAAACTATGAAGATGAGATACAGAGCTTCAAACAGAAGCATAATTCTCTTGCTTGATAAATTTTTAGCACTATCGGAACCGAAATATTTTTTTCTTGTTGATTATTTCAACATTAGGATTTTTTGGTGTGCTGAATCCGAATCTGCCATCATTTTTGGTATGAAAAAATCTATAAGGCTAGTTTTCTTAGTAATTTAAACACTTTTTTAAAAATTTAATTGACCAAAAACCAATCATTTTTTAATATTTATATTTTTTCTATAATATACTCAGAAAAATAAATGTATTACTGGAAAAAACATGTCAATATCATTTTTCAAACTCGAGATATAAAATAAAGCAGACTCAGTATTCTTTCTCAGCTCCTTGGGTATGAATCCACTATGTTTCAATATAGATTCACCCAAAAATTTTTTATCAAAGTCGGCGATGGATAAATCGTACACTCACTATGTTAGTCCTTTTTGAGATATTCCGCTTTAAATGTTGCAGAAAAAGACTTGGCCATGTTTGAAAACTTATATAAAAAAAAGACAAAGTTTCCAAGATTGAAATTTCTACAGCAAATAATACAATGGCAAAACTATATAAGAAACAAAAATATAAGAAAAGGTGAGTCTCTTTTCCTAATATACTTTTACAGCGCTATAAGTCTCCTTTTAAGTAAATTTTTTTATCCACTTTCCTCACTACTTAGATAATGTGTTGTGAATACAAAATACGTGTTTTTTTTTAGAAACACTTAAATTTTTTAATTTAAAAATTTTAGTTTTTGTTTTGTTTTGATATTGCAAAACCACCAGAGTTAGAAACATTTCCCCAAAACTTGTTTTCAGCTGCAAAGCTAACTTAAAATGGCAGCAAAAGAAAAATTATGGGCCTGAAAAATGTTTTATCCATGGTTTTGAACTCTCTAAATGATAAGGAATAACTGATAAATTTTTGTATAAAAATCAATAATGTTAAGCAACATGGTCTGGGTGATTTCAAATCAATTGACCCGTAAGCAAAGTAATTAAAACTGGGTTGGTCTAGGGTCAAAAATCTGAACACCACAAATATGATGAAAGCATTTTAAATTGTGGGCCTAGAACTGCCATTTCTACCCTACATGGGAATAGGAAGTGGGGTAGCTTAGTAAGGCAATATGCACACTTCTGGACCCGGGTTTCGAGTACAATTATTTATTCTGTTATTTCAGCCGCGGATCGTACCTGGGACTCACCCAGCCTCTATAAAGTGGGTGCCCTTATATGAATAAATGCCTGCTGATTGAGTGTGATTCTGGCTGAATCACCTCCTCGCACAACCGCAGGCCTAGAAAGAGTACAGTCCTTGTTAAATAATGAGCCCAAGATCCTTCATGGGTCGTAGTGGTACAGGATTTTAGTTATTAATTGTATTATTGCACATAATATAATTTAGTATTGTAGTTTATTGTTATAATGTTGTAATGAAAAAAAAATCACTCTCTTAATTCGAGGCCCATGGCATTTGTCACCTGCTATTTACATCCCTGTATGCAAACCGGTGGCATAAATAACGCTGATGCAATCCATGACTCATTGGAGAGCAGTCTTTGGGGAACAGTGCATAAACGGATATACTTGAAAATATTTTAAAAGAATAAAAAATAAAACCCGTGAAGGTTCTTGGGTTCAGTACTTGACAAGGACCATACTATTTCTAAGCCAATGGTTGTGCAAGGAAGTAATTTGGCCGAGATCGCGCTCAACCGCACAGTTTTTCCCCCAATTAAGGGACCACACTTTTTAGAGGCTGGGTGAGCCCCAGGAGGGTCTCCAGATCCCACAGGACCAATCAACGCCTGAAAACAGAATAAATAATCACCTGCCACCGCCAGTCTCGAACCGGGGACTTTGAGATTAGTAGCACAGTGCCCTACCCACTGAGCTACCCCACTCCCATTTTAGCCAAAATTGTTTTTAAATTATTTATAGTTCACATAATTATGCTCTGTTTAGGAGTTTTGGGGAGTTAGTACCTAGACAGTAAAGATACAGTTGGTTATTTTTTTTCTGAAGAGGGAGGAGGGGTTGCACAGGAAAAGCACTTTCAATGGGGTGCAGTCATCCTTAGTTACCTCACAGATGTAAACTATTGAGCTGCTTTGGTTCAAGTTCAGTTTCATTTAATGGTAATATCAGAAATATTCTATGTTTTATGGGAAATTTGCAACATATATGGAAGTGATCTGATCCAGATATATAAATCACTTTTGGCACAGAAATAGTTTTCAAACGGCCCACTCTGGCACTCATTGTTTTACTATTTAATAGTACAAATTCATTGTGCTCCATTATCTCACTGATAACCCCTGCTGTTTACTACCTCACCTAGACTAGTTCGTCCTAACCCCTGCTGTTTACTACCTCACCTAGACTAGTTCGTCCTTTCACAATACAAGTTAACATTGATCAAGGCATTTTATCTTAGGAATTGAAATTTTTAAGTTGAAATCACCAGCTGATAAAATTAAATTGCATGTAATTTTGGATTTAATATTACATGAAAAGATATAGGAAAAGGTAGAACCAACATGACCAGGAAAAAATAGTGTAGGTCTAATGATTTTTGTAATAAAATTATTTCAAAAAGTTTAAAAACATTTTTTTTTAAATCTTAAACACTGCAATACATTGAGAAACACAAAAAATAAAATAACTATTTTTTTTTTCTTTATTTATGAAATATTTAATTTATATACATTTACAGCACATAGTTCATAATTGTTACTAATTATAACTCGAAAATTCCATTCTAGTTTACTTCCACTTGTTATTTTCATAGTCATACTGTGATGATAGACCATCTATAGGATTCATTCTAAAGGCTAGAATTCTCTTAAGCTGTGCTTGACGGTTTTCCTCCTTAAAAGAATCTGGAAGGTTGGGGTTGTAAACTGAAACAATAAATGACTTACATTAATTTATGTTCTCTAAAAAAAGAGAAATAGAGAAAATCATTAATATATAGATTAGCTAGGAGTGCAGAGTGCAGCAGGACTTTATCAACATGATAATTAGGAAAAAAATTTTAGAAATAAATTGCATACGTTTTCGATAAAAATTTTAAGTAGCAACATATGAAAAAAATTCATAAAGCAGCCGAAAAGTGTTTTTTTCATGTTAGATGTGAATTTTTTTTTAAAAATAAAAATAAATACATTGTAAGTAATAGCGTTTAAAAATATGGAAAAAATGAGTTTAAATAATTGAAATAGGTCAACTTTTCGCAAAAAAAATGCAAAATATGACCATTTTTTGACAATTTATTACAGGCGTTATAATTGTCGCAGGAACTTGTTTTGGAGCTTACATTGTGGTTTTTGTTAGTACCTATCTATAATAAAAATTGTATGCAAACAAAATAACTTTGCCCAGAAATTGAGAAAATGTAAAAACAGACGTTCTCGAAAAAATGAACAAGGGCCAAAATGGTCCTAGAGCCAATTTCCAAAACGCTATTTGTTCCCGAGGAGTTTCTCTACAACCCTATTTTCATGAAAAAGGCGTAGTAGGAAGTGACAAGAGGCGGGAGAGCAAAGCCTCAACCAATGGCCATATTTTACGGCCTTTAATTTTTTTTTTTCTGGGGAGTTGTTGAGACTCCCATTGTGTAAAACTCATTTTTTCCGTATTTTTAAATTCTATTATGGCTGCGGCCTATTTCCATCAATTTTTTTTTTTTTTTTTTTTTGGTGATTCTACAATGAAAAATAATCGAGTGCTTGACCATTTCGTCCAATGGGCACTTGGAGCTGAGAATAAAAATACGCTGAAATTGCTTTATTTTATCTATTGAGTTAGAAAAATGATATCGGCATGGTTTTTCCAGCATAACATTACATGGTCCAGAAGTCCATGCAGAAAAATGGGATTTATTTTACACTGAATTTCACTTATTTGAAACAATTATGCCCTTAAATGTTCTTGTTTGCCTCCCTCTCATCTGGTGGACCAGCTGACCTGGAATCGTTTTTGATTACATTTTCAGAGTTAGCTTTGGCTTTTAATGGTTTCAAAATTCCAAATTCCGCAAATTTCATTCTCTTTCGGCTTGCATTTCGAAATCTTCCCTCCATCCTCCAACAACAGTTTATGTAGGTTGCTCATTCCCATGTTCAGATTCCTTCATTAACTCAAATGGTAGATTATGTTAAAAAGCATGTCAGGACGGTCTCATCACAACCACCTAGTCTTAAGACCATGCATCAGCCTGAATCACCTCATACACCCAAGTCGCCACCCACGGTAGGTCGAAGAGCCTTTACCTCAATGTGGCAATTGTGCCTTAATTGGGACAAAGCACATCCTATTAATCAATGCGACCAATTTAAGCCACTTAGTCCCAATTATAGGTTAGATTTATTCACCATGCCTCCTCTACTCTCTATCCTTCGCTTTATCTTTGTTTGTATTCTGTCTCCACCAATTGATCCTCTCACCACTCATTAATAAGCATCTGGATTGTGATATGGTTTCTTGGCCTTAGCTGGTCACCATGCCTGAGTCTGCGGAGTGACCAAGCTTCGACCTCGCCTTTTATCTTTTTTTTTTTGCCTAATCGAAGCTGGCATCCACTCCCGTCCCTTTTGTCTCATCTCTCTTATATTTTTGTCACTTTCATTTGTCTCACTTCTCCGATCTCTCTAGCTTGATTTATCTCCTCATCATGTTTGCTTCTCTAAAGAAACATGTATAACAAGAATAACAATCCCAGTCTTCGTCCTAACTTCAGCCCCTCATCATCGTCTTCTAATATGATGAGTCCTTTGAGGAACCTTCATGTTCATCAATTCATTCTCGCTCAACAGAGGTTTGCACCCTTCCAGCTCGCTCACTTCATATCAGTGGATCCACAAACCTCAATCCTCTCATCCACTGACACTTTTTAATTCACTGTCCACTCAATCTTGTGCCTCATGTAGGTCATGCTGTTTTATGCTCTTTGTCTTGCTCTCATTCTGTCACTATCTATATTTTATTTTTTTACTTTCGCATTGAAATCTCTTCATGAATGTCTTTCTCGTATCTAGCCTGTACTTAATGGTTTGCAGTCATGCTTCTGTTTCCTCTTAGTTTGTATTCTGTTCCCCATAACTGTTTCCTCATGTCTTGTCTTTCTATATTCTCAGTCAGTCATTGATTGGTCCTAATTTATTTGTTTACTGTCTGTTTCTTTTTGTCTATTTTGCATATGATTATTCTCTTCTACTCTGATTCTTTTCCATCCCCTTTCTTTTAATCTCTGCTGGCTGTTTTGTCATTTAATCTTCTTCTCTGTTCAATCACTCTACTTTATCATCTCTCTGCCCTCTCCTATCTTCGCCTTATGATAAGAGTCGTATGATAGGAGAGGATGTTTCGTCGCAGATTTTCTCTCTGTATAAATAAATGGTTTCAAATTTTATATAATATAGTCTGTCATGAATATCAAATGTTGTATTAGATCAGGGCATCGAAATACATCAGAATTAATAAAAAGCACTAATCCTCAAGGCATAATGAGTCTACTACGGTATCATCAGCGGTAACTTATCAGAACCTTCATCAAAGCAAACCTCTCGTCTGTCTCCTGTTACCGAAGTAGCACCTCACTGCCAACTCACCATATCTCTGTTCAGTCCTGGTCTAGTCTATGGCGAGGCCAGAATTCGCCATGCAGTCTCAAAGGGATACCGAGAATATGACATTCATAGTCAGACCTGATTTCATCAGACCATTTTTGAGATCAAAAGCCAGATGGATAGGTATAATCGACAAAGATGCAGCAGAGCTGCATGCAGAAAACTGGAAAGCAGTAGCCCAAGATTGGCAGAGGTAGAGAAGGCTGGTGCAGCAGCCAATCAACTACAAGGTCTGTAGAGCCAACCAAAAAAAATATAAATATATATATCAGGATGTCCAGCAATAAGGCATGAAAAAATTCAAGTATAATTCAAGGATTTCAAGGCTGTGAACAAAAAAAATTCAAAGCGCTTTTCATCAATTTAATTGATTAAATTTAAAACAAAATCGTAACCATAAATTGTTGTATTTGGTCGTCTCCTGATAAAATGGCAATTGGGACTTGAGAATGAATTTGAATAATTATAATGTTTGTATTTCTGCTAGATAAAGAAAAATTGTTACCTTATTTCTTACACTGAGAAATCATCGCACCACAAAAAATAAAAATAATTAAAAAATACAGCATAGAAACAATAATTTCAAATGTACATAAATAATATTCACTTATTGGAATACATTTCACCACAATTCTATTCACAAACTTATTTAACATAAAAAAAATTTATATATTTTATTTTATTATAATTTATTGTATATAATTCCATATAACCATGGATATGTATTTTGAGACTAAAGATCAGGATTGATTAATCATAATTTAAATAAATAAACAAAAGAAAAATAAAATGAGCGCATATATATGCACTTTCAAGCTGAGACATTTACAAATTCCCGGGTGGGTATAGGGAAGTGTGTCCGTTGAAGAGAGGGGTCCATGTTTCACTGTAAATAGAACTAAATATGAGTAATATTTTTACATACATTTATAAGTGAATGAGAATATTTTTCAGTTTATTTTGCTTGTTTTTCCCCTTTTTCAAAATTCAAAACTTAGTGCAAATGAATAATATTATAATTACTCATACTCAAAATTATAGAAATAATATGAATCATGGCAACCCCCTAACCTTGTCACTCCACTCTCGGCCTCAAGGGCAAGGGGAGAACCGGCCAATTTATTATAAGAAGACGAGAGTAGATCGGTTTAAATTGAAACTCGGAGATGTTTGGAGCTGGAACCTAGTGCAATGGCAGAGCTGGAATGTTTGGAGCTAATACGTTATTTTACTATTCCATAACATCTCTAGTTCACCTTAATGACAAGTAGAGCAAACCATGTAAGGTGAGACAGAACGTGTTTGAGACAGACAGACTGTTAGACAAAGTAAGTGGAAGGGGGCTTTTTCTAACTTTCTTGGAATTAGATATGGTAAGGTTAATGACTACGACATTAACCCTTCTCAATATTTATTACAATTGTTGCCAAATATTAATGGAAAAACAGAGTTTATTGGACTAAAACCTAAAAAATCCCGATGACTGACCATTTTTCAAGCATAATTCCCAATTTTTTCGCAACAGGAAAAATAAATAAAGCTGATAAAAGAAAATTATGGGTTGAAATGCCAATAACCAAACTAGGCTTACTGAGAATGATCTAAAAAGAACATCAGCCAAAAACTTAATCTGTGATTATTATATAAATTTCACTCACTGTCGGAAGTTTAACATCAATATATTATGTTTTTTAGGAACAACAAAAACTTCCCTTATACTTTATTTTTATAACATTAGCATATTTATTCCATTAAACTGACGTAAGTAGATTTCGGAACGTCGGTTTAATGGAATAAATATGTAAATGTTATAAAAATAAAGTAATGTTTAAGGCAAGTTATTGTTGTTCACAAAAAACATTAAAACTTAATCAGTGATATATCGTACCACTTTAGTATGAATGAACCTTTTTTGTATCACCTTCATTCAAAGAGGAATTATTTGTTCTCATTATCGCATATCGCATATCACATGCGATATGAGCAATGTGAACAGGACCAACAAAACATGAAGCACTGTGAATTATCATAAAGACTCTTTTTTCATCTGATTTGAAATTACTACAAACTTATCTAACAGCCTAATTGATTTAAAATGTAATATAATTATGACTTACCGAACAACTTCATACCCATGTACCCCCATAAGGCCAACGAAGCAAAGCAAAGAGCAATGCCAAGAATTGATTTCCATTCTCCAGTAGGAGCATTTATCTCCGCAAATGTTTGGCAAAATGATGCCCTAAAAACAATGAAAAACATAACTTTGTTTCTATAAATAAATCCATTGATAATGAAATACTGTCGAAGTTTCATTAAAAAAAAAAAAAAAAACATTCTTCCAAAATTTATAGAAGTACATATAATCATTAGAAAATAAAACATAAGGGTCATTTCAAATCACCCAGTTTGAACAAGTTTTTTTTTTCGAAATTTTTGATTTTGATTATTTTTTTACCAGTTATTCACTATCATTTAGTGAGTAAAAAACTATGATTAAAACATTTTTCAGGCACATACTATTCTTTTTAGCGGCCATTATAAAGTTGCTTCGCAATTGAAAACAAGTTTTGGGAAAATGTCTAACTCTGGTAATTTTGCAGATATCAAAACAAAAACTAAAATTATCATAATGACGTGCTCTATATTCTTTGTTCTCACAGTAGATCACCTAAGTAGTGAGGAGAGTGGTTAAAACAATTCACGAAAATTGAGATAAACGAGTCATTTATCCCTCTTGAACTTGTAGCAATCAGACACTGGTATTTGTATAGTATGACCATTGTACTGTATGTCCATTTGTATTGTATGACCATTTGTATTGTATGACCATCTCATACATGATACATGTGGAATGTGTCAATAAATAATAAATAAATAATTTCAGAAGTGTCTTATCAATGAAGTTAAAAATTGAGGTAAAACATTCTTAATTTCATCAATAAGATAATTCTAAAATTTATCGTTGTACAAGTGTCATGTATGAGGTGGGGAAAGAAAAAAAATAGATAGCCCAAACGGGGGGAAAAAAAACCCGACAATATTTTAAAGATTTAAATTTCTACAATGACAATGCAAGTAGTACAATGACAAAACTGTACAAGAAACAACATTTCAATGGTCTCATTTTCTTCATACACTTTTATAGCGCTAAATTTCATTTTATTTCAACCACTCTCCTCACTATTTAGTTAATGTGAGGGGAAAAAAATGTAGAGCACATCATTACCATAAAAAAATTTAAATCAAAAATGTTGAGCAACATAAAAAAATTATCATAATCAAAAATGTCGATCAACATGGTTGTGTGATTTCAAATGGATTGACTTATATGTACTTTTTTTCAAACAAACAAAATATTATAAATAGGTAAGTTATCAAACCTGTATAGAGCTTTTTTTTCCCCTAGTGTCAAGTTTTTCCAATCTCCCTTTTCCTTCTCACGCAAAGCCTAAAAAAATGATTTTATAATCTAAATAAAAAGATATTGATCTTTTATTTTTGTATAACATGATTATATAAAAGCCTATTCATTCAATCTACTACTTATTTTCCTGAAAGTACCAAGAGATTGGGCGGTAATAGGATCCTATGATATGATTACTACGAAAGTCACTATGAGAAAATGCAAGAAACTTAATCTGCTTCGACTAGGTTTACTGAAAGATCCTTAAGCCTTAAGTAGTCCAACCATCGTTTAGAGTTCGCCCCGAATCAACTTAGACCCAAGATTAACATGGAAAGGCCATATTGATAAATGTGTTGTAAAGGCCACAAAAAGAACCAACCTTATGAGGATATTGTGTGGCTCAAATTGGGGAGCAGATCATAAGACCCTGAAATCTCTTTACACCGGATATGTCAGGCCCACGTTAGAGTATGGGATAACCAGTTGGGGAGTAGCAGCAAACTCCAATTTCCAAAAGGCCTCTGTAGTCCAAAATCAGGGACTTAGGATAATTACTGGAGGTCTAAAATCTACTCTGATAAATAAAATGGAGTCTATTACGGGCCTGCATAGACTGGAGGACAGGAGGGATATAAAAATGCTTAATTTGGACTCGAAAGCAAAATGCATTCCAAACCACCCACTGAAGGATCGTGAAGGTCAAAGGATACGAAACCGTATAAAAAGACAAAGCTTCCTACACAAAACACGTTCAATAAAAGCAGAACTTCAGTTGGCAGAAATTCAACCTGAAATAAAGAAGGCAACAGACGACTCTCCACCATTGTCGTCTCCTTGCAGACCCTCAATCTTTCCAACTATTCCAGGGATTAGAAAGAAAAGCGACCAGGATCAATTGGAAATTAGAGCTCGCGCACTCGAATATGTGAAAACCTACCCAAAAAACTTGTGGACCAGAATCTATACGGATGGTTCAGCCGAAAATGCTACTAGAAATGGAGGTGGAGGCATTCACATGGAATTTTCAAATGGTCATGTGCTAGAGAAGGCGATTCCCACGGGGTTCAGCTCTACAAACTACAGAGCCGAGCAAGATTCGTTACTGGAGGCCACGAGAATTCTAATAGACCTCAAGAGAAGCCAGAAATCAAAAATTGTTTTTCTGACCGATGCAGCAGCAGTTCTTTTGAACCTGAAGTCCAAATGGAAAGTGGGGTTGATATTGCTTGCCTCTGAGTTGGAACGCCTTACAACTGTATATGAACAAGTCACCCTGCAGTGGATTCCTGGGCACTGTGGAATACAAGGAAATGAGCTGGCTGATAAACTTGCCAAGGAAGGTTCCAAACTTCCTCAGATCACCTACATACCTCGACTGGAGGAAGTTAAAACTATAAATAAAGCATCAATTCAGCAGTGGTGGAACAATCAACATCCAGACTTTAAACCCCAGGATCCTTGCTACTTGCTTTCCAGAAAAGAACAGGTTTTAATTTTCCGTCTCAGAACTGGTCATAATCGGCTCAACTCTCATCTCCACAAAAAATTTAAAATTGGCCCAACTCCTTTGTGTGAATGTGGAAGAGGCAAACAGACTACAGAGCATATTCTACAGTCATGCATCCTTATGGAGGAGCAACGGAGGCAGAGGTGGCCTCAACCTACTGACTTGGTGACCAAGCTGTACAGCGACCTGGAGGATCTCAGGAGTACCGCCGACTTTATTCTGTCATTCCCTGACTTGGCCATTTGAATGGGAAGATCGAAGAAGAAGAAGAAGAAGTTCGCCCCTCAGATCTTTTATTTATTTTTGTCTTTTCGGAGGGGGTGATCCAGGTACATAGGGATTGGACTAACTCTTCAGTATACTGTTTGTTTTGCAATAACAAAAATGGTTTTATTTAGTGCAGGTCTTTATTTCAATTTTTTAAAATTTCTTTAAGTGAAATCCTGTTGTTTTTTGTTCTTAACAGATCATAATGGCTAAAAAGTAAAAAAAATAATTGTTACTCCGCCAAAGCCGGTCCCAAGCCCTGGAGACTCTCCTATAGGAAGGACAAAACTTAATGAAAAAACGATGTTGAGAGGCAGCAGTGTACATTACTTCATTTGAGCTGAAAACACAAGTTGGCAAAATTACGAAATTGTTGGCCCATAAAATTTTTATGCAACCATTCTAGGGTGACAGACGTTTATATTTCCAGTCTATTATGACTCCAGTACTTTTGGCCTAGACAAAAAACAAATTCTTGAAATCAGACACGTTTTTTGGCCTCAGCTCCCGGACTACTAGGATTTTCAATGAGAAGTAATAAATTGGCTTACGATTGTTTCTATTTAAATTCAATCTCTTTGAGCTTGAGTCATACAAATTCCCAAGTACACTATGCAATTTCATCTTTTTCAAACTCCTTACATAGCTTTTTGACTTTTGCACAATGTAAAACATATGTATTTTTCTCTAAAGTACATCTTCCATAAAAGAATCATATTCAATTTTTTTTCTTCCTAGGAAGCTGTCTTTTCTTGTTCCGAGTGTGAAACTTCACAATTCCAGTTTCCTGATCAGTAGCCTACCCCTCACAAACAATCCGTTTGATCTTCATAGTTGAGCAACTAGTTGTTAGATTCACAATATTTTCAAATTTTTATTTAGCCTTTGTGGAAAAAAAAAAACTCAGACATTTTGAAAACAATGTCTCAAACTTGACTGTAAATAGTTTTTGAGATGTATAAGGTGCAGACAGGCCCGCCCTCAGGAGGGATAAAATATCCAGGACCTGGGCTTCCGGGAGGCATAATAAGAGTTGACTAAAAAATCTGAAGTCAAAAAATTTGTTGAATAAATATATGCAAATAAAAAAATCATTTCAATGTATAATACATAATAACAAGTACTCTGACAGTGTACTACTTCATACATATTTATAAATTAGTACATATGGTTTACAGTTAAAAGAGAAATAAAATGTTGTCTATTGTTAGCAAGAACATTGAATTTTGACTTGATTATTGTAAATATTTATACTATTTTTTGCTAATACCAACTATATTTTGAATTGCTGATTTTTGAATTTTTTGTGTGTTCTTAGAACTGAGGATGAATGTATAACATTCGAAACTAGTTTTCAATAAAACAAATTTATAGAAGTGGCAAATAATTTATCAATCCCTAATTAGATTGATCCTTCTATACCATCATGCAGATGTCAACTAAATAGGCTATTTGACAAAATTGAAAATATACTATAAATTGTGGTGATCCTATCAGATGATAACATAAAAAAATATATTTCACTTTATTTTGAAGTAAATTGTGTATTTTTTGCAAATTACACGAAAAAAATATTAACATTTTTAGAAATTTTATCTGTGACGGGAACGCCTGTTTGATTGGTTGTGACTATGGTGACGTCACAGGCTATTACTTTGTGACAGATTCACTGACAGCAGTTCATGTTTCCTGCTTCAAATGGAATCAAATTTTGTGCGAGCTGATAACGGCAACCTACCAAAGATAGACGCATTTATGGTTGCATGTTTCTCCAAGAAGAATGCTGATTACTATGTGGAACTCAAAAATGTTAAGCAGTGTAAGTAGTACCACGTATGAATTTTTTATTTACAAACCTTTATGTATCATTTACAATCCTTATCTTTTATTGTTCTTATTGCTGTATGTTTTTTTAATAGTAGATTGCTTTACAAGAACTATATTTTCATTAGCTCTTTTCACATTCTTTTTTATTTCTATCTATGTCATTGTCTCTGTGTCATGTAGCAAACTATTTCGAGGATAATTTTTTTTATTTATCATTATTAATATTCATTCAAGGTATTATGTGAAGAATTCACTTCTATAATTTGATACAAATTTATTATTTATATCTTAACACATCACAAAAACTCTGTTTCGAGGCCAAATCGCCTCATCCTCAGGGGAAAAAAACCCATCTAAAACGTTATTACAACATTATTTCAATAACTGAAACATCTTTAAATATCAATTACAACAACCAAATATTAAAAAACATAATTTCATTAGTTCAAGGAACATTAATTACCTTACATTTCTGTTATAATCTAGTCATAAATAATGTTCCTTAGTCAAACATATCTATATATCATTATATATTTTGCCAATTTTCATTTTAAAATTTCACATTTTTAGGAACATCTGTAATCTTATACAGATATATTCTATTTCTTTATCACATAATCAGCTCCTTTGATCCTACAAAGTTTGTTTGTAAAGAAACATCATTTATGAATAGGTTGTAAAAGAAATGTAAGGTCATTAATGTTGCTTAAATTATTGAAATTATGTTAATTTTTAATATTTGGTTGTTGTAATTGATATTTAAAGATGTTTAAGTTATTGAAATAATGTTGCAATAACGTTTTAGATGGGTTTTTTTCACCTGAGGATGAGGCGATTTGGCCTCGAAACAGAGTTTTTGTGATGTGTTAAGATATAAATAATAAATTTGTATCAAATTATAGAAGTGAATTCTTCACAAAATACCTTGAATGAATAATAATAACGATAAATAAAAAAAAATTATGTATAAAATTATGCTTCATATATATTTAATTTGAGACTGTTTTCAACGTGATGTATTAATTAATAATTAATGTATTAATAAACTCCTGAGTCTTTGATGAATTTATGATTATTTTCATATAAATGAATTGCGAAGTTGGAATTATCTGCCTTATTATTATATGCACGTATATGTTCCTTTAATCTCTGATTTAGCGATCTTCCAGTTTTTCCCGTGTATTTGGCTGCACAATCATTACAATATAGTTCGTATACTCCGCTTTTTTGGAAAGGGTCTATTTTGTCTTTAGGAGAAGAGAAATATGAGGATAGGGTTTTTTCTATTTTAAATGCAGGGTTTAATCCAAGTTTTTTTAATTCATTTCATTTTGGTGGATATAGGGCCGTAATATGGAATCAAAACATAATGTTTCAGGATGGGCCTATCTTCGGAGATTGTTGAATAGATATCATTAATAGTATTTTTTTGTATTTGTTTTTTTAAAATATAATTGATAGTGTTTTTATTATACCCGTTATTTTTTACTATGGAATTTTTATATTTTAATGGAATTAATATATATATATATATATATATATATATATATATATATATATATATATATTAATATTTTTTGCTATCAAATTAAATATATATGAAGCACTTGAAATAATAAAATCCTTCAAATCCAATCCAGATTTTTGCTTAAATGACCAAATAAATATCTCCAATAGTCCAATCTTAAATTTATTCCCATCAATAACAGAAAAAACAATTACTCACCGGCATTACTGGGAAAACCCTGACCCTTAAACCGTTTACCTAAAAACATCCTGCCTACTTCTCGTTCATTGTTAGTACAATGCCAGAAGAAACCAGTACAAACTATTCTGTTTGATATAATCCATTTAAACCTTGGTGAGTACCAGCATGTATTTGATTTCTTGTTTTAATTAAATTTATAATTCATAAATGTTTTATAATACTGATTTATATTAATCTAATTTAATATGTATAATAATACCAACTATATTTTGAATTGCTTATTTTTGATTTTTTTTTTGTTTTTAGAACTGAGGATGAATGTATAACATTCGAAACTAGTTTTCAATAAAACAAATTTATAGAAGTGGCAAATAATTTATCAATCCCTAATCTTCCTTAATCCCTACAACATTCCTAACACGGTCTCTTCTTTTTTTATCAGCCACTTTCCGAAGGTATTTCATTTCAACTGCGGTCATTCGGCTTATGTGCTTGTTCACTGTGACCCAATTCTCACTTCCGTATATCAGGGTAGGGAGGAGTATCGCTTTAAAATATGTATTTGACTTTATTGCTTACCTCTCCCTTCCCCACGATAGTGCTACAAATCTGATAACAGACCTGGTTCGCTTTTACTATCCTGTTTGAAATTTCTTGGTCTATTCTTCCCGATTTGCTAATGATTGTTCCCAGGTGAGCATAGTCATTAGAATTTTTTGTGTGTTCTTAGAACTGAGAATGAATGTATAACATTCGAAACTAATTTTCAATAAAACAAATTTATAGAAGTGGCAAATAATTTATCAATCTCTAATTAAATAGCCTATTTGTTGTTTAAAACTTATTTTTACCATCTTTTTAAACTTTATTTTGTATTATTTTTCTCAAGCAAAACTTATTCACATCTTAAAACCAGATTGCTACACAACAATTATATCTAAAACATAAATTTTGCTTCTACTATGTTTAACCTAATTAAAAAATTAAGTCCACAGATTTATTTCAAAAACTGAATATTTTTTTCCTATCGTGCCTGGACTACACTGAATTTATCAGATTCTATCAAACTTAAATAGTAGAGATGTTTGACACATTCTAGAAAATTTGATTCTTGTAATCCAAAGTAGATTAAATTATTTATGTGCTAATATTTGCAAGATGATGGATATTTTGTCTATTGTAGTATTAATTATTCACATCTCCTTTTGTTCAAAGTTAGATTAAAATTCAATCAATATAACAGACATTACTTTTACTATATTCTTATATTATCACTTTTTATAATAGGAACAATTGATATCATTTAAGTAACACCTATAAGAAGCAGGAAAATACAGAACTACAAAAAAATTAACAAGTTATTATAATTTTTGTAATAACAAAACTTAAACTTAAACCAAATAAATTAAGAACTAAATTTACTAACTTTAATATCAGAAGTATCTGGCCTGAATCTAATTGCTGGTAGAGGAAAGTCAGGTCTATCAACATAATTCGGCACTCCATTGAACCCAAAGCCTACTATCTCCCTAGCACCAACAACCGAACTGTCTATGGAGGCTGAACTAGAGCCAAATCTCTTCTGCATCTTGGTGATGGTCCTTAGCAAGTTGGATGACATCCTGCTGAAGAATGAAAATAATCATAACAAAAATTCTACAATGCGGGAGTGATACAAAAGAAAGACTATGCATATAAATCTTTAAGGGAGTTTTTGGTACATTACAAGAGGGGCACGTTATCACTGGTACTCCCGATCATACCCAAAGGTCGCCGGACTAGCATACTCTAGCGCCATTTATGCTAACTAACTGCTTTGTATTCAATTGCAACATTCATATTCATTGCAATTATTAAAATTATTACTGCCTTAATTACATATTATTTAAAATTGTTAGTGCTGTTGATTTCCGTTGATCTGGGGAAGCTGTAGTAATAATTTAAAGGAGTGATAATTTAAATTACAGTAAGAACCTGACCTCAACTGAAAAGGAACTTTTGGGATTTGTTTATCTCTTGAGCTAGCGGAAGTCGTCAGCTGTGATCTATTTTAAGTAGTAATAATTGAAATTATGGTAAGATCCCGACCTCAACTGAAAAAGATCCGTTGCTGTTTTGTTTCTTTCTTTGTCGAACGTGAAGAGCAGAAATCAACAGCACTAATAATAATTATTAATAATAATAATAAATTTAAATAATATATAATTAAAGCAGTAGTAATTTTAATAATTCCAATGAGCACGAATGTTACAATTGAATGCAAAGCAGTTAGTTAGCACAAATGGCGCCAGAGTATGCTAGTCCGACAACCTTCGGGTAAGATCGGGATTACCAGTGATAACGCGCCTCTCTTTTTAAATGGTAACAAGTTTTTATATGTACATAGTTATAAAACTAATAAATTATTATTATTATAAAGCTATTAAAAAAGATTTTAGGCTAATATCAATATTTATAGCATTGTTCTGCCAAAACCTAATGTCCTAAGAATGATGTTTCTACTTCACAAATAAGTTGCTTAAATTGTTAAATGTCCAGGAAAAATGGCTAATTAGAAGGGGAAAGAATAAAAAAAAAAAAAGTTTCAATAATTTTAAACAATCCTTAGAAAGGAATAACATTTCAGTTAGTTTATACTAAAATAGTTAATTCCGGCCAATCTAAGAGGGAAATAGAAGTATCTGGAGAGGATGAGTAGCATATTATATCTATGCTATGCAAAGATAAGATTAAAATTGAGGGTATAAGCAAGAATAAGAGGCATGATTTAGTTTATAGGTTTTCAGCCTTTCAAATGGAATCATTAATTCAAGGAATAAAAAAAAAAAAAAATTATAAATATATGTTTATAAAAGAATGGAAAGAAATTAAGGAATCATTTTCAATATACATATTAAATTAGTTTTAAACTGGCTA
This sequence comes from Rhaphigaster nebulosa, assembly GCA_948150685.1. Taxonomy (NCBI): domain Eukaryota; kingdom Metazoa; phylum Arthropoda; class Insecta; order Hemiptera; family Pentatomidae; genus Rhaphigaster; species Rhaphigaster nebulosa. The sequence continues at coordinate 6,608,063 of OX411307.1, forward strand.
AATGCAACTTATCAACGTTTCACTAAGTGTGGCAATCGAACTTTTTAAAACATAAATGCAATACTGCAAAACACTACAAGTCTCCAACACTATTTTAACTGCAAATAATGGTTAACAGGCTATAAATTTAGGAGTTATAAGCAAATAAAATAAATGTATCAACATAGTTCGGCAACAAAACAGTAACTTGAGGCAAAATCAAAGTTGAAATTGCTACAATGTACACATCATCATTTCAACATCTAATAAATCTTTATCAAGATGGAAATATTAACGCGGTAAAAGAACATATCATTTCTGTCAAGTAGACACTTCAAAGAGAGACTACACTTTTTATTATATTTAACACACATAGTTATATTCATACATTAACATAACATCTCTCTGGTACAATACATTTATTTATATTCATTTTAGTCTTGTTAAAATGGACTGTTAAACATAATTATAAGAAAGATTAAATCTACACAAAGTTGATACTTTGTATAGATTTAACCTTTTAATCACATTGGTATTGATTACCATGCTTATTTTGGTTATATTAATAAAAAAAAAAAGGGAAAATTCAAGGATAAATAATTGTATCCCCTGTGGATTCCTTATTAAAATCATTCTTGGAAGTTGGCAGGAACTTTTGAAGCAAAAACAAAAATAATAAAGTGCTATTGAGAGTACCATCAAATTATTCTTAAAACGTGATAAATAATCATCAAGAAGCAACACAATATACAGTACTTAATATAAAACTATGTAATGTAATTAAGTTATAATTGGCCAAAATTACTATCTTTAAATATGCATCTTAATCAATAAATTAATAAAAGAGCATTTACACTGAATTTCAATAACAAATACGAGGCACAAAAAGTAATACGTATTAAAATGTCTCCACAATCGAACCTCACCTCAAGCTGACAACTACAATGATGGGCTTGGAGCAAAATTCACAGCCTAAGCAATCAATAGAATTGAAAAAACATCTGAGTTTTAAAAAAATGTCAAAGTTTATACGTGCATACGTACAACATGCATTTTATATATATACACACATTTATTCAAAATAATAATATTTACACATCATTATTTTTTAATCACATCTTTTTGGATTAGAATTTTCTCTTATAAATCCAAACTTCATTATTTTCAAACTATATCTTGTGATCATAAATAAAATAACTCAAGAGATAAGTAACTTAGTGAAATCTCATGGTTGATGAGCTAAAATGCTTCAAATTAATTAAAATGAAAATTGTGTCAAGAGCTTGTAATTTTGTTTAATTTCAATTTATTAAAACGTATAGTTATTTATCGCATATACAGGATTTGATCATAATTAGAGATATTATTATGGAACGTTTAAAACCTTTGTTAATTTCAACGGCTCCAGCTCCGCCACTTATGTGCCTTGTGCACAAACACTCGCGCGCGCGCGCTTGCCATGTTTATTTGTGTCACACTGTAGAATAATTATCTTATAAAGTTGGGTCCACGCTATGTAAAAAAACACATTATATAACAGGTTGTCCAAAGTTTTACAACATTGGTATAAATGCGTATGAAAAATATTGTACAACAAACTTAAGAACGCGGTCGTATTACAGGTTATATTCTAGACGGTTAATGTCAGTAAAATTAGAGGAAGTTCTACAAAAGTTTCGTTGATTCAAAAGTTCTCACAGTTCCTTCAGCCAGTCCAGTGTTCAATTATTTATAGATTTTTTTGTTTCGTTTCATCCTTGCGAAATTTTGAAGATTCCCTCAACAGACTCACACCATTTGCTAAGCGTGAAATAGGTGGATACCAGGCAGGCTTTCGACAAGGCAGATCTACTACAGATCAAATTTTCGCACCCCGCACTCTCCTCGAAAAGGGTCATAAATATAAATGACCAACCCACCACCTCTTCGTCGATTTTAAGTGCGCATAAGATAGCATTATGTGACACAAACTCTATAAAGCAATGGAGGAGTTTAGTATCCCTTTGAATCTGATTCCACTGGTTAAAACGACCATGGAAAATGAACGATGCCAAGTTCGTGTTCAGCCGGATTGCTCATCAGAATTTCCATCTGACAAGAGATTAAGGCAAAGGGATGCGCTGAATTGCCTACTCTTCAATTTGGCTTTGGAGAAAGTTGTCCGAGACTCAAGCATCCAAACGACGGGCACGGTTTTCTCTAGATTGGTCCACTTGCTTGGTTATGCGGATTATTTGGACATCATAGCAAGATCCTTTTCAGTTCTAGAGAGAACCTTTCTCGATCTGCAAGGCCTCAATTTCTCAGTCACTGGAGTTGGTGGAGGACCACGGGAGCGGAGAGTGACTATTGGGAATTACATATTTGAGAGGGTCACAGAGTTTACTTACCTGGGAGCAGATGTTATTTCTGCAGAAATTATGCGTAGCATAGCAATCGCAAGCTATTTTGGCCTCCTTAAGTATATACGGAGCAGGCTCATTACGAAGCAAACCAAGTTCCGACTATGTAAAGTTCTGATAAGACCAATCCTTACATATGGATTTCAGACTTGGACTCCGTCGAAATGCGACGAGAAAGACCTCCTTATTTTCGAGCGGAAGCTCTTAAGAAATATATTTGGCCCTATTCCTAGGTTGTTATAAAAGTCCTTGTGCATGAACACAACCTTTAATTCCAACTCTCATAATTAATCCTATAAGAATGATTTTGTTCCTACTATTTAGGTCAATGTTTACTTTGACTAATCCTTTAATTCCAAGTGACTTGAGTTGGCTTTATGGGGTCATTTACATTTTTAAAACGCACGTGCAATGTCAGAACAAAAAATCGTGACTAGCGGTCTATTGAGACATTACTGGAAAAAAGTTTTAATCGCAAAGGAAGCCGCCAAAGAAATTTGTGCCATAGGAAAGTCAATTATCCATCGAAATACTAACGCACTTGGTTCAGGCGTTTCAACAATGGGAATATGAGACTTGCAAATGAGCCCAGATCAGGTCGTCATCGGTCGTTGATTATGATGTTCTTCTTGAATGTGTGAACCAGGACCCACATACAACTACTCGTGATTTAACGGCCGTAGGAGGGGGTTCTAATACCACAGTGGCTCGTCATCGTAAAAACCTGGGCGTACGGAATTTAAGACCAAGGTCCAACTCACATGACTTGACAGAGGGCAAGCTCAGCAGCGAGTTGATATGTGCAAAATTTTGCTTCAAAATCCGAAAGATGACAGGTTCTGGAAAAAAATTATCACTAGTGACGAAAAGTGGATCTTTTTAAAAAACCCTACTTGGGAACTAGGAAGGCGTTTTGTATTTTGAGCTTGTTCCTGATGGTCGGGCAGTGAACTCAAACCTTTACTGTGAACAGCTAGACAGATTTTATGCAGTTTTTAGTGAAAAATACCCAGCTTTGGTCAACAGGAACTAAGCCATTTTGTACCATGACAATGCCCCGGCACATCGTTCTCGTTTGACCAAGGAAAAATTATCGGAACTGCTAGAGATAAAATTTTGCCTCATCCTGCAGTTAACTAAGTCGATGAGTGTAAGCTTTAAAAATAACTTTATTAAGCAGAGTACAAGTTACATGATATATATATATATATATATATATATATATATATATTATATATATATATATATATATATATATATATATATATATATATATATATATATATATATATAATGAGGCTACTGAGTGACAGATAGACTTTAAAGATATTATAACTAGACTTAATTCTAAACATAGTGAGAGTGTCTCACCATAACCTTATTTTACCTTACATTCTAATACTTATTCTATACTGATTCTTACATTCTAATTAACATTATGATACTGATTCTAAGACTACATTCTAAGACTAATTCTTATTCTAGTCCTACATTCTAAATACTTGCTACTACATTGTGATACTAGATACTACATTGTGATACTGCATACTACATTGTGATACTGGTATGATCTGTCCCTTTCAGATAGGCTTTTATACATACAATAGGAGAAGCGGTGATTAAGGAAATAGAACTTGTGTTAATGCTGATAACCAGGAAGGACAACCATAACTTTCTGGGTTGTAAATCTTATTTAATAACAAATACTTCCTGGGTCAATGGCATTTGTTAACCCTGCGTATAGTCCAGATATTGCAACATCAGATTATGGTTTATTTAGATCAATGCCTCATTTTTTAAAAGGTCTGATCTTTGATAATGACGACATGAAAATTGGACGTGAAGAGTTCTTTGCCTCAAAAGCAAAGGAGTGGTACCGGCATCAAATCCTATTACTGGCAGAAAGATGGGCGAAAGTAGTTAAATACAATGGCCTGTACTTTGAAGAGTAGTATTCAACAGATATTTAATCTAAAATAAAGCTGTACTAATGTATAAGGACTTTTGTAACAAACTACTAGATGATGGATTGTTTAATTCGATTAATATTAATGGGCTGTCTTTTACTTCACCACCTTTATTTTATCATTTACAACGTTTCGGCTGTTCATGTCTATTTCTTGAACATCTGCACTAATTTTTTCAATTAAATTAATTGATTCCATGGTGTCGTTTCTGTTGATTTCTTCTATATTGAACATATCCTACTTGAAAATGTACCACAACTCTTCTTTGTTTGCTCTAAAAGCCTCTTATTGCTCATTTCATTGATTTTTCTTAAGAATTTAGTGAAGAAATGTTTATTTCGATTAAATGAAATGGACAGTATTTTACTTCACCTGCTTTATTTTATTTTTTTACGTTTCGACTGTAAATGCCACTCTTAAGCATATCGCTAATGATTTTGACAGTTAAATTATTGTCTTTGATTCGTTTATATCGTTTATGTTGATTTCATCTATAATGAACAAAAAATGCAGCCATGCTTCTGGAAAATGCAGCCCACTTCTTCTTTGTTTACTCCAGGCATCCTTTCACAGGTAATTTTAATCATTTTTCTTGTGATTTAGGTGAAGAATTGTTTAATTCGATTAATAATAATGGGCTGTATTTTACTTCACCGACTTTATTTTATTATTTTACGAGGATTCGGCTGTAAATGACACTCTTAGGCACATCTCTAATGACTTTGATAGTTAACTTATTATCGTTAATTCTGTGATACGGCTTCTGTTGATTTCTTCTATATTTTACATATCCTTCTGGTTAATGCACCACACTTCTCCTTTATTTTCCCCAGTCAGCCGTTAACTTGTTGAAATTTTCCTGCAACCAGACTCAAGTAAAGATGCCGTAGCAAATGCTGGAGAGAAGTGTTTTGTAGCTTCGTATGGGGATGAATTCTTAACAGCCTCCTTGAATAGTCTCCGCTACCAGCTGCTCGCTAAATCTTCAGCTAACTTCAAAATTAATCTTGCTCGCTTGCCTCCCAACAGAGGATGCAGCACACCACCATGCTTACAGAATTTACCACCAAGTTCTGGGAGTGGTTAGAAGTTGAAAAAAATCTACATATTGTGCGTGGAGCTAATCCCATCAACATCACTCTGGATCCTACTCCTCAGACCCTTCTGCGGATGATTTCCTTGAAACCTACACAAAAAAACCCAAACAAGTTGAAGTGCAGCAGCCGAAAAGCTGGACTAAAATGCTCAGTCTTCTGTTGATTTTGCGCTGGAAAATTATGTCAAAACGTCCAATCTTTTCAACTAGAGAATTCTGATGACGAAGAAGACATCTTCACCCCCTACATTGAACAGACGGCATGACGAACCTGCTCATACTGTTCGTTTTGAGAATTCCTCCTATAAACTTGTACATTCTTCAGAGGAACATTTCTTGAAACCTGGACCGTTAAAATTAATGAAATTGCAATGGATTTTTCTTTTATAAATGCATTCACAACTTCTATTTTCTTTTTTTAATCAGCCAAAATTCTAGTTATTACTATAAAAGTTCTTGTGAATTGTTGATCATTGATTATTCTCAAATTCCATTTTTTAAGGTTTTCGGTTATATGCTAATTTTGAGAAAAGTGTTGAGCCTATAGATGTCCGCCAAAGCTCAAATTAAAGTCAAATTAATATTCTTGAAGTTCATTCCGGATGATTTTTCTCTTTGAATGAGTATTTTTAATGATATTTGACAAATTTAGAGACCAAAATAAAAAAATTTACTTTTTGGAAAAAATATTCAATCTTTGAAGACCTATATCTCAGGAACGACTTAACGTCCTGAGTTGATTCTGGTCTCAAATTGTGATCAATTTAATTAAGTTTAAAAAAAAGGTAAACTTAACTTTTTCTTTCTGGCGCATACTTTGGAAAATATTAATCAGAAACTGAAAAGAGTGCCAAAATTTCGCTGTTTTTTGGCTGCTACGCAGCTCGCATAGGTCTTTCTAAGTAAAACCGAAATTTCTAGGTAGAAATTTAGCTTTTTACTACTGGTTTAATTTCAAACATCATATGATAAAAATTAGAGCTACCTGACCTTTTACAAGGTCGGATGTGTAATTTGACTGGACTATTGACCAGAGTGTGGTACTTGTACGTCCAGGAGTACAGGAAGAGTTTGGTGGGGATACGCGCTACTTTCGGCTTTGAACATAGAAAAAGAACGAAAAAACATCATTACTTGTTAGTTGTGTGTATGTGTGGTTTATATATATGTATACGTGAAGTTGCTTTTTCAGCATTTATAGAAATCAAATCGATATTTAGGAACAGCCTCTTGGATATGGAACCGCATCAGATTAAAATCGAAGATATAGAATCTCTGATTTTGGAGGAACTTATAAAGTTTGGAGGTCCGGATCTTCAAAAAGCTCTACAAGATTTTTCCAAAATATATTTTCTGCTAAAGTTATACCCAAGGAATGGGAGTACAAAATTATCATACCAATCCACAAGAAAGGAAGCTCAAGTAACTATGAAAACTATCGGCCTATTTTTCTCTCCCAAATAGTCAATAAGGTTTACTCCTCTATTTTGGGAAAGAAGCTCAGGGAAATTGTTGAAGGCCAGCTGGAAGAGGAGCAAGCTGCAATTAGACCCCACCGCCAGACACAAGACCACATCTTCTCGCTCAAGTCAATTATTGAGAAGTCATGGAAGAGAGGGAAGAGCATTTACCTCGTATTTCTCGATATAAAGCCAGCCTTTGACTCGGTTTCTAGAAAAGAGATATGGACAGCTTTAGCCGCTAAAAATGTGCCCAAGGAATTGATTGGTGCAATAAAATCTACCTACCACGACTCTAAAAGCATAGTTAGAATAAACGGAACAGAATCCAGGACTTTTAACATGATTAAAGGAGTTAAACAAGGTGGCAGCCTTAGTCCTCTCCTTTTGACCATATTCGTGGATGAAATTTTAAAAATACGCAAGTGCAGGACGACACGGACAGTCGTGGGAAAGTGGAATATGAGGGCAATACTGGCCCAAATTATAGTTTTTGCAGACGATATTGTCCTCATTGCTGATTCCCATGAAATTCTCCAGCAAGCAGTCATTGAGTGGGAAGCCGAGTTGGAAAGAAAGGATATGGTACTGAATGCAAAGAAAATTAAGGTGATGCACATTGGTCGTGAGGAAGAAGAAGTGATAGTTCGCTGCAAGGAGGAGGTATTGGAAACAGTAGAGGACTACACTTATCTTGGGATTGTGCTCAGCAGAAATGGAAAAATTGCCCAAGAGCTTTCCAACAGGATCAAAAAAGCAAATAATATATATTATCAGCTTTGCAGCTCAGTAGTGGGAAAAAAGGAGATAGAAAACAGTGTAAAACTACACATATTCAAGGCCATCTACCTACCTAACCTTCTTTATGGCAGTGAAAGCTGGGTCCCGCTGGACAGGCACTGGAGTAGAGCTACAGCCGCTGAAATGAAGTACCTCTGGGGAGTGGCAGGCCAAACAAGGAGAGATCAGGTCAGAAATGAGCGGATACATGGAGACCTTGGAGTACCCACCTTGAGGGACACTGTCGAAAAGAGGCAGCTAAAGTGGTTCCGTCATCTATGCCGAATGAGTGAAGACCGGGATTCACGAAAGTTTTTTGAAGCCAAGCCCACTGGACATCGCCCTCGAGGGAGACCCAGACTGTTATGGAACATCTCACATCTCCAGGATTGGATAGAAAAGGGAAAGAGTCTGAACTCCATGAGAGCGATGGCTCGGGATCGTGATCCCTGGCTGACTTGGACTGAGGCACCTCCACGCTGAGAGGCACAAATGAGGAAGATGAAGAAGATTTAGATCTAAGATTAAAATTGGAAACAACCAGGGAACCAAAATGTGGTAATCTGTCGTCTTAACATAGACAATTACATCCTTTTCGTTGTTCCAAATCAATCTTATTTATAATATAACTCATTGGCGTGCGCAGGAACAGAGGAGTAGGAGTGGACCTTGCTCCCACAATTATTAAATTGTGAAAGAGAGAAAAAAAGAAGAAAATAATTTTGGAGAAAACAAGGTGTGGAGAGACTATTTTACTTCAAATTTCAAACTTAATTCTTTTAATTGATCAATCTAATGGTTTTCAGTTGATCGACATTAGTAGAGTTTTAGGATCTTGCGATGCCGTTTGAAAACTTCGATTTATAATGAAAACCTTAGCTTCATTTAAAACAGACCGATTACATCATTAAGAAATCAACAATTTTAACGAATAGGAATATTATTTATTAAAGAAATGTTTATATCCTCAGGGAACCAAACAGCTGTCACAGGAACTTTGACACCATTGGCGGCCATGTGGAGAGATAAAGATAATGAAAAACACAGCATGGCATCGTGAAATCAAAACGAGCTGAATTATGCTCCAGATATCGCAAATTTTCTTCATATTTTAAAAAAATTTCTTTTGAAAGGGATATATTATAGCGAGCTAAACTCTGCTTCTTAAAGATTAAAACTATTAAAGATTTGCTTCCGATTATGAAAAATATAATGAGCAGGATTCTACCTCAGAAATTCTCACAAAACCCAAATTTTCTTGCGATTTTTCAAAATTTTGTTGAAATGGACGACAGCTAAAGATTCTGCTCGAAAAATCTTCTGTACTCGTCAATTTTCGTCCGTTTTTGGGGGAGGGAGCGAAAAGAGGGTAATTATAACCAGCCAAACTCTGCTTGAGAAAGCCAACATTTTCGTCCGATTTTAAATATTTTTCTTGAAACCGATGAAATTATAATGAGTAGAATTCCGCTCTAGAAAGCCGCAACACACTCAATTTTTCATCCGATATTCAAAATTTGTCTTGAATAAAGGCGAAATTACATAAATAACCAATATTTAAAATATGCCAACAATATTTTTCTAGGACCGGCCACTCCTAAAGAAATTCCTGCGTACGCTCTTGTACCCTATACTATAGGTAGGCATATCAATCATTCCGAACAGTTAAATCTATAATAATTCATGTTCTTCAATAGAATGTTGTTGTTTAGATTAGGTTACCCTTATATGGGAAAGCTCTTCATCTATTAGTTGTTTTGTTAATTAATCATTTTTTCTATGCTAAGCCCATGACGGCACCTCATTAGTAATCTATTAGTGGTTAATAATTTATTTAATTAGGTATTATATGTAATATGAAACTGAAAATGAATGTATAACATTCGAAACTAGTTTTCAATAAAAACAAAATTATAGAAGTGGCAAATAATTTATCAATCCCTAATTAGATTAATCCTTTTATACCATCATGCGGATGTCAACTGAGTAATTTATTTGTTTTTTAATTCTATTCTGAATATTCATTATTTACATTTTCAACATTTCAATTATATTCAATAAATTCATTATTTGAAATTAAGCTCAATGTTAAACCTAAAACTCATCTTATTCTTCTTCTGGCGCTACAACCCTCGAGGGAACAAGGCCTCCGCCAACAGTCTACTCCAGCAATTCCAGTTCGTCGACGCGCCTCTCCAATTCCGAACTCCCATCAAGGTCCGAGCGTCTTCTGCCAAACCATCCTCCCAGACTGAGGTCCCGGTTTTTCTCGCTTCCTTGCTGCGAAAATCCTTTCGTCCAACGTTCTTTTGATGATTTTCTAGGAGATCCAGCCTCGCCACATGTCCTCTCCATCAAAGACGCCCGACACTAATGCAGCGCACCACGTCTGCGTCGTTGAACAAGAGCTAGAGCTAATGCTCTAATGCTCCAATGCTCGGCATTTCTGCGTCTCCTCCGAGGAGACTCCACTCGGTCTTATACGGCTCCGAAGATTCTTCGAAGGATCTTCCTCTCGAACTGAAGGAGTTCACCTTCCTGTGATTTCAGTAGAGTCCAGCATTCTGAGCCATACGTCAGATCTGGCTTAGTTAGTGTTTTGTAGAGCCTTACCTTTGTTGTTCGGAAAAGAGTCTTACTTTTCATTGGCCTAAGGAGACCAAAATAACACTTATTGGCTGCATTTATTCAGCATCTAATCTCCTGTTGTATATCATTTTCAGCGTTCAGCTGTGACCCAAGGTAGTACTGCTTGTGAAGTTTGGAAAATTTTAGAAAATACATTTCAAAAGAAAGGAATTGCCAACCATCTCCGTTCCAGGAAGGCATTGTTGTCAATGCGCCACAACCCCAATTCAGAAAGAAGCCTTGGAAGATCACTTTCTTAGATTTGATAAGGAAATTCATAACTTGAAGTCAGCAGGGGGTGACACAGATGAAGTGGGTGCCATTTGTCATCTGCTGTTGTCATTTCCTTCGGAGTATAGTATGGTGGTCACAGCTCTACAGGTCAAATCTAACTCTACCTTTTGTTGAACATAGATTGCTCCATGAAGAATCAAAGAGGAAACTTCAAGGAAAAATTAAATCAGGAAAGAATGAGTCAACCACAGCATTATATTCTAACCAGCAAGGGAACCAAAAGAAACGTTACAAAGATAAAATCAATCATAACCAGCGACAACAGAACAAGCCAGTGTCATCAGCTCCGACAAAAAAGGTATCTAGCAATAATGGTATTAACAATTCTAGTGGAGATTCTGGTTTCAAATGCCGTAATTGTGGAGGATATGGTCATTTTCTAAAGGAGTGTCCCAGTCCTCGGAAAACTCAGCAGAACCCAATTTCTTGTTCTCAGCAATAGCTAATTCATCATGGGTTGATCGACTATTAGTAGAAGGTGAAGTGATTTGGTGGCTCCAACTACCACATAACCAGTCCAGGAAGAGAGAAACTAGACCACTGGAACTCATTCACAGTGACTTATTTGATCCAATAACTCCAGAGTCACATGATGGAAAAAGGTAGGGTGTAACATTTATTGATGATAATACACATTTCACAGCCGTTTATTCTCTAGAGAAGAAAAGTGATGTTATCAGATATTTTAAAATACTTGAAGCGATGGCTACAGCGCATTTTAAAACAAAAAGAAGTCGGTTCAGGTCTGATTGACGTAGGGTTGGAATATTGACACGCGATATTTCGATATATCGGAGTTGAAAAACCGATATATTATATCGATATCTTAACATCCGATATATCGATGATATCGATATTTTACAACGATATATCGATCACACCATATGCTAAACTATATTACAGTAGAACTCGGCAATTCATATCCCAGTAATTCGTATAGATTTTCTGGTCTCTTGAAAGTTTCCCTTTATTTCGTATAAAAACACTGCAATCCGGTCCCCTGATAATTCGTATTTATTTTCGTCTTCCGAGTAATGTAAACGCCTTATAGTTCGAATTTCCAAATAAAAAATCTGGTTAACTCTTAATCGTTTCAAGAGGAGAGGTAAGTGAGTGAGAGAGGAATCGTTTCTATGAATTTCGGTCGGTTTACAATTTTGTATTAATCTTGTTATTTCCTATTTTTTACGGCCGATTATTGGAAATCTCAATACTTTAGATATCTCGATAATTCATATTTACCTTTCTAACCCTTGACCATACGAATTATCAAGATTCTACTGTATTTTATTTTAACAATTTCCTTTATTCGGTAAAACTCCAGAATCGTAATCCCAAAATGGCGGAAGTCTAGATTTTTAAGATCATCCAGGTCCTAAAAATCTACATGTCCTCCATGTTGGGGCAACACCACCTATAGAACAGGTGTTCTATAGGTGGCGCTGGTTGGGGTTACCATTCAGGAGTTTTACCAGTAAATATAACAGTAAACAATATTTAATTACCAAACAATAATTAGTAGATAAGATTTACATACAAATAGTGTTGATTAATCCTATATAAAGAAAAATTGATGATTTATATAAATGATGATGGTACTGAGATGTATATCAAATAAATTACATGCTTTTAGATAAATGTTTTGAGAATGCACAATATAGTCAAAAGACTTATAAGATAAATAAAAATTTTAGAAGTTTGAAGGTTTTATTATTGAAAAACTTCTAGAAGACTATAATATATCAAATATGGCTAAAAGTCTTCAAAATAAAAATAGGTTATAATTTTTTTTTTCTTTGAAGTATAATTCTTTTTTATCTTTTTTTATAATGATTCATGGCTAATAAAAATATTGTTTTGTAAATAATAATCATTATATTATTTTAAAACCTTCTTCAAAGTTTATAATATTAATTGTATTGAATAATACTAATTTGATGCACTTTCTGCATCCATTTCCTTTCGATATATCGATATTTTTCTAGTGATTATCAGTGGATATCGATATTTGGTTTTGCGATATATCGAATATCGATATTTTCCTTTCGATGTTCCAACCCTAGATTGAGGAGGTGAATATATTTTACATGACAAGAAGCAATGCTTTGAGGAGCAAGTGATACAATGCGGGTACACAATCAGTTATACTCCTGAGCAAAACGGAGTAGCTGAACTAATGAATCGGACGATACTTGATAAAGCTAGATGCATGCTTCTAAGCTCAGGGTTACCGAAGAAATTATGGGTTGAAGCTGTGAAGACAGCTATATACCTGCTCAACAGAAGTCCAACTGCAGCTCTTCCAGATTGTATTCTAGCAACATTATGGTATGGACACAAACCAAATGTAAGTAAGCTTAGAGTATTTGGATCACTTTCATATCTACATACTCCAAAGTAACTGATTGGAAGAAAATTTGAAAGTCGTTCAAGGAAGCTGTACTTATTTGGTTATTGCAATAATGGCTATAGACTGTGGTGCTCTGAACATGAAGAACTCATTGAAGGAAAAGATGTCGTTTTTGATGAAAAATGTACTGCTCAGAATAAGGAAGTTAAATGTGTAATGAGCCTGATGAAGGTTTTGTTCCAGAAAAAGATATAAGTTCAGGGGAAGACTTGGACTTGGAACTTTAAAATAATGCACTCGAACACAAATTGAAGCGCGGAAATCCCGAAAGGAAACGGCCAGCATATCTAGATGACTATGATTTATCATTCAGTAAACTTACTATGAATACTGTTTCATTGTGTGATGTTCCAGAAACCATTGAGGACATAATGGGAAGAGAGGAAAGTCAGGAATGGAATAAAGCAGTTCAAGAGGAGCTAACTGCTCTAGAGGAAAATAAAACATGGAGTCTAACTGGATTACCCTCTGATAAGAAAGCACTAAGCAGCAAATGGGTTTTTCGTGTAAAACAAGATGCATATGGAAATATAGAGAAGTGGAAGGCCAGGTTAGTCATCAAGGGATGTAGTTAGACAAAGGACTTTGATTACGCAGAAACATATGCACCAGTGGCACGGCTAGTTACCATAAGAATTCTTCTGTCAATTATAACTCAATATGACTTACTGGCAAAGCAGTTAGATGTGAAGAACACCTTTCTGCATGGAACAGTCAAAGAGGAAATATATATGAAGCAGCCAGATGGACTTGATAAGGAACCAGCTACCAAAAACTTAAGATGTGAAATAAATAAAACTCTTTATGGTCTAAAGCAGGCACCAAAAGAGTGGAATTTTAAATTTGATAGCTATGTTCAATTACATGGGTTCAAGCAATCTCCATATGATAAATGTATTTATCACAATGACTCATATGGAATATTTTTACTACTTTATGTTGATGAAATAATTATTGCTGGAAAATCAAATAATGCATTGAAGGAATGCAAGAAGATTTTAAAGTCTGAGTTCAAGATTTCTGACATGGGTCAACTCAATTTTTTCTTGGGAATCAAGATTGATCGTACTAATCATGAAATGTTTTATACATTCATAACCTATTGAAGCGCTTTAAAATGGAAGAATGCTATACAGCATCAACTCCAATGGAAATAAAGGAACTTTAAGGTGAGAGTGTTATACATAAATAGCCGTATCGAGAAATGATTGGGTGCCTGATGGATCTCATGTTGACTACACGTCCTGATATCAGTGTGGCTGTTAATTTATATAGCAGATTTCAGACCAATGCTACCCATTCTCAATGGCTTGGTTTAAAACGCATACTGAGATATCTACAAGGTACATCAGAGATGGGTATTCACTTTCGTAAGGAATCAAGGCAAAATATTACTATTACATGTTTTACAGATGCTGACTTTCCTGGACATAATTCCGAAGATAAGAAATTCACTTCAGGATATCTTATTGAAGTATTTGGTAACAATGTAGAGTGGGCAACAAAGAAGCAATCAGAAGTTGCTCAGTGTTCAACAGAGGCTGAGTAAGTGTCTTTGGGGAAAAGCAGTCATGGACCTGATATGGCTTAGAAACCTACTTCTGGATCTAGGGATTGACGTACATGAAGTTTTTGAAGACAACCAATCAACTATTCATTGTCTGGGTAAATGAGACGAAAACCGATTAAGACATGTAGACGTGAAGTATAATCTTGTTAAAGACGTGTACAGAAAGGGCTTCTAAAAGTTCTTTATATTCCTACAGGTTCGGCGAGGGGACCCAAGTCGTCGTATTGAAAATGATTAGAATCTGTTTGTATTGTTTTCTCGTGTTGACTTCTTATTCATGGCTGTATGGAGTAATCCAATGCCACTTATAAAAATAATTTAAAAAATATGTGGATGCAACACCAGCGCTTATGTGGCGCTTTCCGTAAGAACCGGATTTGTCTGAAACAAACCAGCCAAGCCGAGCAAAGTAAAACTACCCCCTTTATACGTTTGATTTGCCAAGGTTTGGCAAATGTATGAACGCTCCTTTATGTTAACCGAGGCATAGTTTTTGAAAACACTATCGATTTGAAGATTGCGCGCTCACGTTTCGATTCATATAATCTTAACGAATTTCTGCGATATCAAGGACCACTATTATGTTATCAGAGGCGTAGTTGTTGAAAATACTATCGGTTTATTTAGTCTTTTTACATTTCTATTATTAATTAATTCTTTCAAATCATTCCATTTTTATGTTTCCAATTATGGTAAAGAACTTAAGATTAATGTAGTGCGCACTAAATCTGCTTAGGTATCAAACATAAAAATTTCGGATTAAACAATATTATTTTTACACTTGGCAATAGGAACCATTGGCTAAGTAAATTAAACAGAGAATTTTTCGAACAATTTAAACCGTTTTGCGTATTTATCAAAGTTAAATCAAATTAACTAAATGAAAAATTTCTTGAACTATTTCAAAATTAATATTTTTGAATAGCTAAAATTATTTTCGGCAACAAATTTGGACTACTTTGAATTTTTTCTTACAAGCGGTGTGCACGATGAGTCCATCGCCGATTTTGATAAAAAATTTGTTGGGTAATTCTGCATTGGAAAAAAGTCTACGCTTATCCAACCGTTTAGCCCAATGAGCCTAGGAGCTGAAAACAAAATAAAACACACTGAAACTACTTTATTTTATATCTCGAGTTTGAAAAATGATATCGGCATGTTTTTCCAGCAAAATATTCGTTTTCGGTGTGTATTAAAGGAAAAATATAAACATTAAAAAATAATCCACTTCACTCCGTAGAAGAATAATGTTTTCATTACAGATAATTCAATGGATCCTTCAGATCGCTCTAAAATTCAATTATGTCGTTTTAAAAAATTGTATCACCCTAAATTCTACTATTGGTGAGAATATGGTTGACCGTGAAAAGGTATGAAGGAGAATCTTGGTTGGGGGTGCGGTAAATACATTAACACACAATTAGGAAAAAACTTATATAATGTGTGCCGACGTTTCGGCCTAAGTTTTAGGCCACCACCGGGGCTAAGAAAAAATACATCTTGTTTGAAAAAACATATATTGTTAGGTATCTTGTTTTTTCTTAGCCCTGATGGTGTTCTAAGACTTAGGCCGAAACGTCAGCACATATTATAAAAGTTTTATCTTATTTTGTGTTTATTTATTGATCTCATCCCCAACCAAGATTCTCCTTTAAAATTAACTATTTCTGGATCATGACTAATGTTTTTATTTTACTTATATAGATCAAAATATATATATATATATTTTTTTTTACAAGCAGTGTTTTGAAGATGCTCAATGCCCAAAATGATAAAAAGGATGGTGGTTAATGAGTTTGAGGTTTACCAGCTAGAAAATAAAAAAAATATTTATTGCAAAAAGCCGAGTAAAACCACTCGCGAGTGTTTGGTATTTGTTTCAGGTAAAACTGAAATATAAGAGTGACCAAATATTAAATATTAGAGTAACCACAGGGTGAAAAAATATTTTTTTACTTCGATAATTTTTAAAATTAAGATATACTATTTCTTGGTTTCAAATAATGTTTTTATATTATGATTTGTATATGGCTAAGAACCCAGCCTCACTTGTGATGTCATTATACATTAAATTTAATTTGAAGACCGTGTTCAAAGTGTTACAAGTAATATAATAACATTATTCATGATTCAGAAATAATAGTAAATTTTAGAGTGATTCATTGCCTTGAATTATTTTTTAAGATTTATAAAATCGGCCATAAATTAGGCATCCTTTGAACGATTTAAACCAAATTTGAGGCATCGGTAAGGTTCTTAAACTGCCCGATTTGCTTCAACCTTGGAGTTCCTACGTGTTTTAGAACCAACGTTGTCCGCAAAAAACCTCAACTTTGTTTTTATTTTGTAATAATATTTTACCTTCTAAGATAATGCAATAGTTATTTATATGTATGGAAAGAAGAAACGTTCATCTTTCTAACGGGTCCAAGAACATCGATATCGGATATACTGAAGATGAGACAGATCTTCAAACCGAAATGTAATTTTGTGGCTTTAAAATTTTTGAGCACCGTCGGAACAGGAAAAAAAACTTTTGTTAATGTTGATTTTTTCAACATTAAGGTTTTTTGGTGTGCAAAATCTGTCATCATTATTGGTGTGAAAAAATTTATAAGGCTGATTTACTTAACAATGTAAACAAACCCTTTTTACAATTTATTTGACCAAAAATGAATTATTTTTTAATGTTTATATTTTTCCTTTAATACACACCGAAAACGAATATTTTTCTGGAAAAAACATGCCGATATCATTTTTCAAACTCGAGATATAAAATAAAGTAGTTTCAGTGTGTTTTATTTTTTTTTTTCAGCTCCTAGGCTCATTGGACTAAACGGTTGGATAAGTGTCGACTTTTTTCCAATGCAGAATTACCCAACAAATCTTTTATCAAAATCGGCGACGGACTCATCGTGCACACCGCTTGTAAGTAAAAATTCAAATTAGTCCAAATTAGTTCCCGAAAGTAAGTTTAGCTATTGAAAAATATTAATTTTGAAATAGTTCAAGAAATTTTTCATTTAATTAATTTGATTTAACATTGATAAATACCTATAACGGTTTAAATTGTCCGAAAAATTCTCTGTTTAATTTACTTAACCAATGGTTCCTGTTGCCATGTGTAAAAATGAGGTTGTTAAATCCAAAATGTTCATATTTGATACGTTAGCGCGCCATATTAATATCATTAGCATTTCAAAATACACTCCTCTGATAACATAATAGTGAACTGCAATATCGAATAAGTCCGAAAATTTTAAATAAATCGATACGTGAGCGCGCAATCTTGATATCGAAAGCATTTAAAAAAACTACGCCTTTGATATCGGATAAAAACCATAATATTAAGCATAATGGATAAAAGCCACGAGTTTTTTTCATGCTGAAGTAACGCATCGTTAACGCAGCGTAAGTACTTTTAGGAGGTAGGGTGATGTGGGATTTAGTGCGCACTACATTTTACAAAGTTCGACTATACAGTACTATAGTTTATTTTTTTTAAGCTAGATCTTTTCTCTTTCTTAAAAAATGTTCCTTAGTCGATTATGTTTAAATAATATATTCAAGCCTACGTTTTAACCATGTACATTTTGATGATACTGATAATTTAATTTAGTAGTACTTAGTACGCACTTGCCACTGCCTTAAGGAGTAAGTGGGTACAAAGTATCTGGAAGACTCATTATTCAAGAGTGGCTTGGGGCAAGTGCAAAATAGTTCTGTTTCCGTAGATAATTATACGGGTGTAATCATCGAAAAAAGTTAATGCTTGTCGGAGATTCACATTTTACAATCTTCATTGAGTTTTGAAAATGGGATGTGGAATATAATTCAATAAAGTATTGAAAAAATAATTTTTGTTTTAATTCGCTAGTCCGTAGTTGCCTCGACAAAATATGATGTTACGAGTAAGTGTACACCACACCCAGGTCACACAACAGAGGTCTGCACATGCCCTTACTATCATGTTTTGCTGAGTGACTATGGACAAGCCCTTAAAAAATAGAAAACTATCAAGGAGAAATGTAAATCACAAATTATTTTGAAGAACAACTTCTGTAGGTTCCGCTCATGTAAAAAATAAAAAGAAAGGCTACTGGTAGATAAACACCGATACAGCTGTACTGCAAAAGTTGAAGGACAAAATTTAATCCTCAGGTTGGAATTCATATTTTTACAACTCGCTATACTTCACTTTAGAGAACTTATTTGGCTGAATTCTGATAAATCAGTGTTTAGCCTTCATACTCTTCAAATGGCAGATCTTACCAGTTGAGGGTTTGGATTTGACGAGACAATTATGCACTCACCATACATAGAATGAATGATCCGAGTACCGAAAGTACTCAGTGCTTTTTCCGTTGAAAAGTATTCGAATCATTAAAAGTAAACGAGTATTGCCCATCTCCTACTTTGTTAACTTATGTAACCCAGGAATGTTGATACAGCTGTTTATTGGGGTGGGGGCAGAATCTAATATTTCCCAACAATTTGGATCGGATTTTTCAACTTCCCGGGAGGAGGGGGGCGAAATATAGCATTGATAAAATCCTAATTTCTTAACTGAAATGGTATTGGTATTGATTTTAAATTTTAGTAGCACTTGCCTAAATTGTTTTAACACAACTTATGCTGTTTGATGTAGGTTCTCAAATTCCCCACCTTTTTGGTTTTCCAAATTATGGGGGAGGGAAGGTTACACCCCACTACCCCTCCCATGATGACATCACTGCTGTAACCTAAAGAACTACTAGCTTCTAGACTCCATACATCAGATGTGGGAGTAAGATAACAGATGTATGTAGCCATGGGGGTTCACTAAACAGAGAATTGTTCACTTGATTGCTCTATAAAAATAGTGGATTAAGGAAACAATAATTTATAACACATCAATAACAATACATTTTTATTTTAGCATTTTTAAAATATACTTTGAATCATAAAGGAAATATTAACAATGATGTGTTTATTTAAGTGTATTTTCATGTGAAAAATTGATGAATGCATATATATATATATATATATATATATATATATATATATATATATATATATATATATATATATATATGAATATATAATATATGTATATATAATATATGCATATATATATATATATATATATATATATATATATATATATATATATATATATATATATATATATATATATATATATGAATATATAAAAACACTAAATGCAATCAGACAAAAAAACAATATTACTTATATACTTCACATCAGGGAATTATACATTTAATGATAGTTCATAAAATAATCTTTTATAATATAACACAGCAGGAGAGTGAAGTCTACTTTGATTTTAGATGGCTTTAGTAATGCCTTTCCTTTCATTAACTCATTTCTGCCTTAAGTTGCAAAAATGCAACATTAATGTCAACATTTTTTGTGAACACAAACAAAATTATTGTTACAGTTTCTTTTCTTTTATCTTAATTTCCCAAACATTATTGATTAAAAAAATATTTATTCACCAGACTGCTATTATTTTTGGGTATTCTGCAATTTTTTGAAACTTTCATTTCAGAGCAGGGGTGTGAAAAGTGTAAGATTCCTTCACATACAGGAAATTTTTATTACATACAGGATTATTTTAAAAATTTCCTTTATAATCTAATGAATGAATGATTTTGTATAATCTTTTTAATAAAGCTCAACATACGCCTTAAAAAGTACTTTTTTGTTTATGTAACCTCTTCTGCAAAAACACATTTTTTTCTTGATAGCTGAAACCCGTATTAAAAGAATAAATAATTATTCATAAATTAGGGTACCAGCAACTTGTTTTCAATTAAAAACAAAAGTATTTAAATGTTTTCATTCATTGCGCAGAAATGGGTTAATTCAGTAAGGTTTTAAAGTAATAACAGATGCATCTCATCCATCATAGTGCTGGCTTACAGTCCCAAGAGGGAAAAACCATCATTGCTAACCGTAATATACCAAGAATATTTCAACAATTATCTATTTGATTCATGGCAACGAATCACGTAGGTCAGGATAATGATCAATAGTATCATCATTTTGTAAGATAAATTTTACTCCAACAAATAAAAAAAGGGAGATAAAGGCATCTGATTATGTTTCATAATTGTACTACCATTCAAACCTAGAAAAGTATCAGAATTAATCACACTTCATACTATCACTGCATTCATCAACAAGGTCGTTCTCATGGTGAATAAACAAGGATAATTCCTCACTGGCACCCTTAGCAAACAGGGTCAAGACAGTACAGAGATTAGTTGGCGAGTGATTTGCTTGATGTACTCCTGCTGGGATAAAATCTTTTCAAATGAAGTTAATTATGAAATGTAGTATCATTAATCCTAAATTTTGTGTAGAAATTATTTGCGATCAATGAAGGGTGGATTAGGGGCCTGAATACCCAGAGCTATATTGAAGAAACTTAATTACCTAGCACCATCCCCTTCAATCCTTTTACTATACATCAATTCACTGTATTAGACATGAATCATTTAAAAAAAATAATTATACATTGGCAAAAAAAACATTGTACAAGTAGTAAAAATGTAAATGTCTGGACAAAGTGGAGAAAGGTGTCCTTATAAGTAAGCTGTGTGAACTACTTATCAACAACTCTTATCAACAATGTGATGAGGGATATTCTAGGAAGATTAGGTCAGCTAACTAAACTAGAACCAAATATCTTTACACAAAGATTGGAATGAAATTTCAGGGAAGAAGCTTAATACTTTATAATTAGGACCATTCGTAAATTAATCAGAAAAATATTACTAAAACGGTTGGGAATTGTGTATACTGTGATCAATTTTAATTTTTTTAAAGTTAATTTTTATAAATCTATCATTACAATATAATCCCCTGCTGGTGGAATAATCTAAAAATGATACAGTTTGGTGTATGTTAAATATGAGTATCTGTATATATATATATTTGTTTTTGTGTATATCTAATTACAAAAAATATATACAAAATTAAATTTCAAACAACTTCTAAGTTTTAAATTGACTAAAGGTTGACATTAAAAAATCTATGTGAAAGCAAATAGCAGATAAGGTGACATATAATTTTCTTAGAAAAATATATATAATTTTTTAGTAATATTAATTATTAAAAAAATATTCTAAAATTAATTTATTTCATTGGTTCCAGGAATATTACTATACATTTATATGATATGGGGAGGAAGGATAAAGTAGACAGGGCGGGAAAAATGGCCATTGCACATTTTTTGCTCTGATTATTATGCTGCTTGCCAGGAAACTGTCCAACTAATTCTAATAGACACCATGTTTTCAGCGAGTTTGACAAAGGAAGCTTGTTCCTCTATTTTTCAAAAAACCTTCAGATTTTCAGTCCTCTGATGTAAGGAAAGTCCCTTATACTATTATTCTTGTTGCCTGACTTATATATAGAGTAATACTTTTTTCCAATCACTGTTTAAACTACCTCTTTTGGCCTACAAATATAGGTCCTTGTTGTTTCTTTTGGTTCGATAGTTTGGTCTGTGAACCAATAATGCAGACATGGTGTCAGACCGAGAAAAGTGGCCAAGTTGGAAAAAAGAGAGTAAGAAAAACGTTTAATAAAAAAAAAATGAAGTTTGATGAGAAACAAGCCAATGAGGCCAAAACAGAATTAAAGAAACCACAAAATAAAATGAAGAAACTAAAAATAGATTAAAAAACTAAAAGGGTTTCAGCTAAAAAGAAACTTTTTGAAGAATAAGACGGAGAAGTTTAACAGCACAGAATTGTTTTATTATAATGAAGTGTTTTCAGGATCTAAAGAAAACAAATGGTGAAGTGAATTAGATGGAGCTGTAAACAATGGGCTCATAAACTATGTGCTGGTTGTGAAGAGGACGATGAGTTCAAGTTTGAATTTCATAAATGACTTAAAATAGTTTCCATAAGTCATATTGTAATGAATGAAATCCTAATCCTGATTGTATATTTCTATCATTATGCCATTAAGAATAATTAATACTTTTCTTGAATTTTTATGACAAATGTATTGAAACACTAATTTTAGTTGAATTTTTCATTTACATTATTATGTCATTCAGAATAATCAATTATAAAAAACAAACACTACAATCCTAAACATTTGTTTTTATTACAAAGGAAAAGTAGGTACCCTGTTAGGTAAGGAAAATTGTCCACTATGTATGCCACCATAAAAATGCATATAGGTCATATATATTATATTTTTTCTTAATTACAAATAAATGGTGGGGTATATCTTATAATATGTAGATTCAAAATTTATAAGTGGCAAGCTCCTAACAATAACCACGCTTTGGTGAAAATTCAATTTCTTTAAGAGTTGCCACTTTACCCCACCTTCCCCAACCTGAAATGATTCTGAACTTATAGTTTATCAAACAAAACAGCATAATAAAAAAAAATAATAATAATACAAATTTTAATTATTGTTACTTTTCATATAAATGGAAAAAATCACAGAACACAGTCTTTTGCATATGCTGAGTGGTGTAATAAATATTAACTAGAGAGCAGAAACAATAAAAACTATTTTATTATACATACAATGCTTGTATATACACATACAAAATTGTTTATAAATAAATAATGATTTTAAGTAGAAATAGGTGGGGGTTTGGATCTCCTGGATGTTTCTGGATGAAGGAACCTGAAAGAAAAATAATTAGATTTTATAGTTACCCTGTTTAATAAAAGTAATATGATCTGTGAATAAATAATTCTTGAATATTCACCAGTAAAGTCATGATTTAAAATTAATTAATTTAACAGATTTCCTATGCTGCCCAGCTTAGTAAGAACACACCATCTCACTAACCAAAAAAGTTACAAGTTACTGAATTTCTAATAAGTAAACCATTTGCAAGAAATAAATATACTGTATGTTAAGACTTTAACATTAAAGGAAATTATTGCATTTAATGTATTTTTAGTTGACATCTGCATGATATGATAGTATAGAAGGATCAATCTAATTAGGGATTGATAAATTATTTGCCACTTCTATAATTTTGTTTTTATTGAAAACTAGTTTCGAATGTTATACATTCATCTTCAAGAAGAAATTTTTCTGATTAGTGATATGAAAAAATCTCAAAAATGACCAAAAATGGATTCTTACTAAGCAGGACAGTATACTAAAGACAAAATTCAATTGAAATACATTACAGTTATTTTGATAGTGTATAAACATAAATAAGAAACTACCTATTTCTCCATGATGTAAAAAATCTTGACTTTTTGACTTGAATCAATTAAGAGATTCTTTACAATTTTTATATAAATCAAGAAATGAATTTATATTCTTTCAATTTTTTAAAATTGACAAACACATTAGTATGGATTTCGTAACTCCATTTGTAGGGCCAATTCTACACCTATACGGATATTAATAAATCAGAAATACTATAAAAACTAAAGCAACTACACACAGAGAAATGAATATTTAAATATATAAGATTTATCAATAAAATATAATAGGATATAATTGGAAGTAATATATAATTGGATATAAAGCCTTGGGTATCTAAAATAGCAGTAAACAGGTAACCAGTCAATGTTTCACCAATTCAAGCATCATCGGACGGGAAAAACAAGATCACATATATGCAGACAAAAAACAGCAAAATAGCTCTCCAAAATGCAGTTAAATAGTCCTCCCTAAACCAAGTTGGATAATTTTTACAGGAATTCAATAAGGGGTCAGAAAAATAAGAGTTTAGCTCGAAAGGTTCGACTAAATAATGAGTGAAGGCTCTAAAACTTACAACAAAAATTTCCGAGGATTTTCCACCAAGATTTAGGTTTGAGATTGAACATTATGAAATTATTGTGTGTGAAGCAGATTAGGATGTTGGGGTAAGGTTTAGGAGGGATTTGAAAAAGGAGTAGTGCTCAGAGATTAGAGTGCACCGAAAATGCATTCCGGCTAAGGTTGGGACATTAAAAGTAAAACGCTTAGGCAACATTTCTATACCATGAAAAAAATTGTCTTCTTTATTAGAAAAATGTTCTTCCACCACTGCTTGGATCTCTTTGCTGGTGTTAAATCTCCTCCCAAAAAGGTCAGATTTTAACTTTGAGAAAAGTTAGAAGTCACTAAGAGCCAAGTCTGGGCTGGAGGGTGAATGGGAGGTTTCTTGGAATCCGCAGTCCTTCACAGCGACCTTGGAAATCAATGCTGTGTGGACAGGGGTATTGTCGTGAAGAAGCCGAACAACTCTGCTCAACTATTGTGTTGTAAAGAAGAGTAAGGGTGTTTGGATAAGGTTTCAGAGGGATTTGAAATAGGAGTAGTGCTCAGAGATTACAGTGCACCAAAAACTCATTCCGGCTAAGCTTGGGACATCAAAAGTAAAATATCGATATTGGATATTTTGTGATATCACGAAACCATATATCGAAAGGAAATGGATGAATAAGCAAAGAAAAGTGCATAAGTGAGTATAAAGTTAAATTGTGAAGAAGTTGATATAATATAATTATTATTCATAAAACAATATTTTTATTAGACATGAATCATTTAAAAAAAATAATTATACATTGGCAAAAAAAAAATGTTATAACACATCTTGAAGTGATATTTTATATATTATATTCTTCTTATTTCATATATTATATTCTTCTGCACATTTTTCAATAATAAAGCCTTCAAACTTCTAAAAATTTTACTTATCTTTTCCAACTACATTGTGCAATCTCAACACATTCATCTAAAAACATTTAATTCATCTGATCAGTACAATCACCATTTATATTATTATTTATATGCCTTTACATAGGATTAATAAACATTATTTGTATATAAATCTTATTTACAAATTATTGTTTGGTAATTGATCAGAATGAAAATGTGCTTTTTCCAACTTGTTAAGAGTGTGGAAAAAAAGGAAAAGCTCCAGAATCGTGACTCCAACATGGCAAAAATTTAGATTTTTAAGACCTGACTGTACTTTGAGTTGTGCATGGCCACAGTAAGTACTCAAAAGAAAGGATCCTTATCAATTGAGGTCGGGGCCTTACCGTCATGAAAGCCCCAATCTTGCTGCTATTTTTTTGGTCTTCAGCCTACAATCAGACAGCAATTCAGCTTCCACAAGTTGGATTGTTTCAGAAGTGACAACTTCCAATGGGCAACCAGGACACATTACCATTTGAGCTTCTTCTGCCTCGCCAGCCAGTACAGATTCCGTTTACCAGGACTTATTACTTTCCCTTACCTATATACGAAGTATATAGTAAGGGGAAGTATTGCGATCGTGAAAATTTCTGAATTCGAGTTTTCAACGGAAATACATGTTTTAAGGTCCCCTGAGTCCAAATGACCAAGTCTCACAAAATGGGCTGTGTGTCTGTGTGTATGTGATCAGTCTAGCTCAAAAACGGAAAGCTGTACGAAACTGAAATTACATATTTAAGGTTAGTACATGAATGTGATGTTACAGCAACATTTTCGTCAAAATCGACTAACCGGAAGTGCCACTTTATATAATCGATTTTACACATTTTTACAATTTTCTCGAAAACGGCTCTAACGATTTTGATTAAACTTGCCTAAATTATTCTTCATAAAGACCTTTAACTTTTCATATATATGGTACATCACCGAGGAATTGCAGGGAAAACAGTTATGATGAAAAGAATATTTTATTTACACATAACTTCAAAAGCGTGCAATTTATGGTAAATCATCTATGCACTTGTATGAAAGATAATTAAATTATCTAAAAAAACAATAAAATAATCATCAAAATCGGACCAGTATTAGCAAAGATACAGCGCATCGGACAAACCGGAAATAGCTATTATATTATGGATATTACACTTTTTTACAATTTTCTCGAAAACGGCTCTAACGATTTTGATTAAACTTGCCTAAATTATTCTTCATAAAGACCTTTAACTTTTCATATATATGGTACATCACCGAGGAATTGCAGGGAAAACAGTTATGATGAAAAGAATATTTTATTTACGCATAACTTCAAAAGTGTGCAATTTATGGTAAATCATCTATGCACTTGTATGAAAGGTAATTAAATTATCTAAAAGACAATAAAAAAATCATGAAAATCGGACCAGTATTAGCAAAGATACAGCGCATCGGACTAACTGGAAATAGCTATTATATTATGGATTTATCCTTTTTTGCATTTTTCTCGAAAACGGCTCTAACGATTTTGATGAAACTAGCCTAAATTATTCTTCATAAAGGTCTTTAACTTTTCATTTATGTAGTAAATCACCGAGGAATTGTAGAGAAAAAGGTTATGATGAAAAGAATATTTTATTTGCGCATAGCTTAAAAAGTATGCATTTTACGGTAAAATATGTATAGAATTGTATGGAAGGTAATTGAATCATCTAAAAATAAATAAAAGAATGATCAAAATCGGACCAGTATTAGCAAAGATACAACGCATTGGACTAACCGGAATTAGCT
Organism: Rhaphigaster nebulosa; assembly: GCA_948150685.1. Taxonomy (NCBI): domain Eukaryota; kingdom Metazoa; phylum Arthropoda; class Insecta; order Hemiptera; family Pentatomidae; genus Rhaphigaster; species Rhaphigaster nebulosa. Next base: position 6,635,105 of record OX411307.1, read on the forward strand.
AGTATATCATGGATTTTACACTTTTTTACATCTTTCTCAAAAACGGCTTTAACGATTTTGATTAAACTTGCCTAAATTATTCTTCATAAAGACCTTTAACTTTTCATATATATGGTACATCACGAAGGAATTGCAGGGAAAAAAGTTATGATGAAAAGAATATTTTATTTACGCATAACTTCAAAAGCGTGCAATTTATGGTAAATCATCGATGCACTTGTATGAAAGATAATTAAATTATCTAAAAAACAATAAAAGAATCATCAAAATCGGACAAGTATTAGCAAAGATACAGTGTATTTTATGAGGAGCATAAAATAGATGGATAACCGAGCGCATCCGAAAGGAGATAGATGCGACCGAACCTCCTCCCACCAATCCGCCAATCTGTTGTAAACAATACGCTCTGTAACAAAGTAATTTAAGAATACAAAAACGGAAATTAACTTAATAATTTCTACTTTCACATTATTTAATGGAAAGAAAATGTTTCCATAGAAACTAAGCCAGCAACTTTTAAAATATATTTGCAACTTGACAAAGTTAAAACATATAGGTAGTGTACAGAATTGTTGCACTAAAATTGTTTTAAAAACTATTTTATTGTACTTAAGTGGGAGAAGAATTGAATACTGCTGAGTTTATTTCAAGTATTGTTTATGTGAACCCTTAAGAATTATATTAAAAAGATAATTATTATAGGGCGGTAAGGGAAAGTTGTGTGATGTGCCCACCGCACCAGATTTTTTTCTCTAATATGGATCCTCTCATTATTTTCTAACCAAGGTGGTCTTGTAGAAAAGTCATTTTTTACCTTTCTGAGTTAAGTCACCTTGTCAAAAACTGTCTGGCAGACAAAATGCACAAAGAGTCAGGGATCCACTCTTCTTAGTCTTTTGTTTTCCAGAAAGTTCAGATCCTCCATCCCGAGCTTGATGCCTAGATACCCAAGGAACACAAGATGCTCTCTGGGAATTGGATGACTTTTGCTGGAGCACCTCTTATTTTCAGGGAGTTCGAAAGTTGAGCTTGCTCAGCCTGATTTATCCTGCTTTCTAGCAATTCAATTCGGGTTTTTTTTTTTTTTTTTTTTTTTCATTTAACAACTCATTATAATTTTTTCTTCCTTTTGAATGTCTCCTTCCATTTTTTTTTAATTGCTTAATTTTGCCGAAGGTAATGCCACTCTGCTTTTTAAGAGAACTTTTAACCTCTTTAGTATCTTTGGTGATCTTTATCATCTCACTCAGATAAAATTGCAGTATTCTCTTCCATTTTATTGCAGACTGCTACAACCTATGTTTACTATAAGGTTTAGCACAAGATGGGCAGATCCAGTTATTTTTTTTATTACAGGAATATATCAGGTATAAATCTTATATCTCTTGCTTTTTTTAATGGCAGTTGCTCAATCTGCCATTCTCTCTTATCAACAAGCAACCAGAGCTTTTCTTGGTCTCCGAGATTTTGAAGGTCATTTGTGTAGGAACGATTTTGCTAAGATTACATACTCTCTAGAGTAACAGCTTGGCAAAATACAATAAACCCAGAAAGCTAACCTTCAAAAATTGTACAGATTAAAAAGGCTCATGCTCATAGGAATAAAAATTTGTAAAGTTTATTGTAAAATATCGTCCAAGGCATCATATATCATGTCTGGTATGATGCCCATTAATTAGAAAATATAGGTATAAACGTGGTTCAAGAAATTAATGACAATCTACAAAAATTTGTTGTATGATATAAAACAAGATTTTGAATAAATTCACTGGCTTCATTCAGCAACTAATGGATGCTAAACTAACTTAATATACTCAATTTCACAACTACATTGATGTTTATATGGATGGTAGTATAGATAAAGTGGGATATGCATGGCCGTTTGATCACCAAGGAAAAACAATTTTATTTGAATCTAAATCTGTATCTTGATATTCATACAACTTAGCTAAAAAATTACAGTATGGAAGGCTATGGATTACATACCAGAACAAACCAATATCAGAATTCACATTAATAATATGAACAACATCCATTCTTTATCAACAATCGAGAGTACACGACCATCTGACAGAACACCTAAGACAAAAATGACTAAGACTGACAACTGTGGGCAAAAATGATGGAAAATATTCAGGTGATTATGTCACCGTTTATTTATTACCACACTTTATACTATTTGCAACAATTCATCTTTTATTTCAACTTCACACTAGGTACAAAACTTGCTCACAAGGTACACGAATCTTAGAAAAACTCTAGATAAAGACTGACTGACTTAAAACTTTTACCAAAGATTCTGGATTAAGCCTGGCATACTATAATTTTGTTGTCTCATTCTTCGCCATGAGAAATTTAGTACTAGGACCTAATGTAGTGTATAGTGCAGTTTAAGGTCTTCTTTTGCCATAAGTATTCTATTGCTGGTCATGAAGTGTGCTTTGTGCAGCAGTGGCCAAATATCATTGAGTGAGGAGGGATCATGCTGCTGGTGGTGGGCACTGCCTCACTATGATTATAACTCCCATGTAAATACAGTCGAACCTCTGAAATTCTCACCTAGTGAGAGCAAATTTTTTATATTATCAGGAATAGTAATCGCCATTAAGTTGGCTATTCTATCCATAATCTTGTTCAAATTATTATATTTCTCCAAAATTATTTTGACATTATTATTGTCTGGTTTAATTTAACATTTTGTATTATATTATTAACACTAATTGAGGATATTTGATCATATCTATTATTGATTTTTTTAACCCTTTTATTACAAGTTAGTTTGTTTACTATCGGTATTATGTTCCTGTTGATTTTATGCTTTATGTTATTTGACAAGCAAACTAAATTATTCAGTATTATTTTATTAATCTCAATTTCATGTACCTTATCTATACTGATATCTTCTCTATCATTAAATTTATTTTAAAGTATTTTTAATGCCTCCATAATTTTTTATTTATAAGATTTTTATTCCAAAAGTTTGTTTTATTTCCAAATTTAATATATTTTTAAGCAATGTATCAATAAAACTAACATTTGACTAGTTATTTGGTGAATTCTCTTTCAGACATTTCTTTTTTTATTGATTACATATCTATATTTAATATTTAAAGGGAGAAGTTGGTAGGGGGGTGCGGTCAAAGAATTACACTACCATAAGTGAACTTATATATATACCAACTTCTCCCTTTAAATATAAATATACGGTCAACAATAACTTCCTCCTATATTTAATATTAATTTTATAGTTATAAATTTTTATAGTTTATATGCAATATTTTTTGTAGATTACTTGAAAATGGGCAAAGATTAGCCCGAAACATCGTTATAAATGGTCGAATGAAATTGATGAAGTATATAAGGGATAATAATTTTAAAATTCTTATATGCCCTTATGAAAATTTGGAAGTGAGATTTTGAACTCATTTGGAAGAATTCATATATGCGATTTTATAGTGTATGTGTCGATGATGCCTGAATTGGCAAAACGTTGACTGCGTAGTTAATTAATGTTATTTTATAGACTTAAGGCTTTGTATTTGGAATCTTGCAATCATATTCTAGTGAGGAGTAAGTTTTTGGAATAAATAAAAGTAAATGGCCAAAAGGTGACACTTCAGAATGAAATTTTAAGGGTCAACTTAGGAGCCTGCCAACTTTTGGGTCATTTACCCTATTTAACTACACATTAATATTATTTAATTACAGATATAATTAAATTATTTTGTATTTATAACAGACGGATTAACTGAAGTACAATAATTGCAAATATTTAGTTCATGACATGACATGTTAAATATTTTTAAATAAAAACAAAACAAAAAACAAAGCAATTGTGAATAATTAGCAGTCTAATAAGTATATTCTAATAATATAATTGGTTATAATCTCACCTATAAAAAAGGACCATAAAGCCAATACCAATAGTGAAGGGAACAACAGATGAACAGATGAGAGGTATATAATACCATGAATTCTTTGTCAAGTCATCTGAACACAGTGACCACACAGTTATTGCGATAACGTTCTCTATGAAGCATATTGGATAATAAACAAGATATCTGAAAAGATTAAATTAAGTTGCATTTTTAAGTTGTTATTACTAAGGATTTAATAACTTCAATCTTAAAACAATTATGAAGTTTAAATAGAATGAAGTTATTGTAGAAAATTAATACAGAAAATAGAAAAAACTAACTGTAAATCATGAAATAATATTCAGAAAATGTAATGAAATATTTATAAATATACAATCTAACACAATAGGAGCCTCATTTCCTATAATTCCATTTCTCCTCATTTTTATAGATTTTCCAAGATTCATAAACCTGACAGTCCTTCCGTCTTATCACTTCCAATATCATTTCTCTCTTTGTCAAACTTAGAAAATTCCAAATGCTCTTTTTATGAATCCTTAGCCACAATAACCGTAATTCTTTTCACTTATGAGAACAATAAATATCCTTTCATGTTTCTGACCACTATATCTATACACCCTTGAATGTGTTGAAAGCCTGTTCACCAATATGCCAATAGATAACGCCCTCCTTATACTATGGAACAAATGGCCATCCCTTGAACTCTATACCCCCTTAACCACTCCTCACACCTCGAATACAAAACAGACTTACTCTGGCAGACTTTTAAACTGCTATTCCCAAAACTCTAACTGAAAAAAGTAAACGTAGCCAAAAACCTCAACCAATATCACTTTACTCTATCTGATTCCTATTACCATGAGACCAACATGCATCAGATTAAATAGATCTTATTATCTAATAGGCCAGTTACTGTAAGTCCTTTGTTGTCATAAGAAATTTTTTCTCCTCTTTAAATGAATTATATGTGAGAGTAATTGCTATTAAAAGAAAGGACTATTAATAAAGTTTATTTTATTGTTTCAAACCAAGTAAATGTGGACGACACTGCTGAAGATGGCGATGAGCTCAATGAGCAGATGCTCCTGAGTGAGGAAGAAAATGACGATCCAATCGAGGGTAGTAAACAGGAAAGTGAACCGTTTCCTTCAAAATGTGCACGTTTGAGCAAATGAATAATATAGAGAGCAACATGATAGATAACACATGTTCATTTTCTTTGTTATTATTTGATTGTATAATAAAGTTATAATATTGTAGAAGTGTCTTGTGTGTATATACAAGGGTGGTTTGAAAAGTTTCCGACCGCAATGTGAAGATGGCAGAACTCGTAAATAAAAGCAAGTGAATTTCGTTGTTCATCTGCTGACAGTTACTCACCAAAGTTTCAGCCATTTTGGACACGCTTTTTATGTAACAGTCGTTTGAGTGAGTTGGTGTGAGTGTTTTTGTGAAAATGGACAAAATCGAGTATCGAGCTGTCATTAAATATTTGTTTTTGAAAGGCAATATGCCTACGCAAATCAAAGATGAGTTGGATTCTCTATATGGGGACTCTGCACCATTATTTACCACAGTGAAATTTTGGGCAGCTGAATTTAAACGTGGCCGTAAGAGCTTGGGAGACGACGAACGTTCGGGACGTCCAAAAACTGCAACTACCGACAAAAACATCGCCAAAGTTCACCAAATGGTGCTAGACGACCACAGAATTAAAGTAAGAGAGATAGCAGAGGTTATGAACATGTCAAAAGAACGTGTTTGTTACATGTTAAATCAACATTTAGATATGAGAAAGCTGTCCGCACGTTGGGTGCCGCGTTTGCTCACGTTAGATCAAAAATATGTTCAAATAAAAATTTCCAACACTCTGTTGGCGCAGTTTAGACACAATAAATCCGAGTTTTGGTGCTGATTAATTACTGTAGATGAAACTTAGATACACCATTATACGCCCGAAACAAAAATACAGTCCAAACAGTGGACTGCAAAGGGGGAACCGGCTCCTGTACCGGAAAACTGTTTTCTCGGCTGGGAAAGTGATGGCGACTGTTTTTTTAGGATAGTCATGGAGTTATTTTAATCGATTATCTTCAAAAAGGAAAAACCATTACAGGAACATACTACGCATCATTACTTGACAAGCTGAAGGCAGAACTTGTGGAAAAATGGCCACATTTGCAGAAAAAGAAAATCCTGTTTAACCAAGACAACGCACCATCTCACACCTCAGCGGTTGCCATGACGAAAATCCACGAATTACGGTTTGAACTGCTTGACCATCCGCCTTACTCACCAGATCTAGCCCAAGCGACTTCTTTTTGTTCCCTCATCTAAAAATTACGCTCGGAGAACAGAGATTTTCGTCAAATGAAGAGGCAATCACTTTTGTGAACAATTATTTTGCAGAGAAAAACGCAGAGTACTTTTTGGACGGGTTACAGAGATTGCTGGGAGAAGTCTGTAGAGTTAAAGGAGACTATGTTGAAAAATAAAAAATCAGAAAAAATGTCTTGTATTTTTTTTAGGTCGGAAACTTTTCAGACCACCCTCGTATATATATATATATATATATATATATATATAGAGAGAGAGAGAGAGAGAGAGTGAGTGAGAGAGAAAGAGAGAAATATATTTACCTGAAAAATCATAACATTAATCAACAAAGATATCCTCACAGGTATCATTTTTAACTTTGGAAATAATAAACAAATCTGTTGTAACTCAAGAGAACTTTCTTTGGCAGTTGACAAAATGGTGCGACTTTGACAACAGACTATATAGTATAGAGAAAAATGTATTTAATCTAAAATCTGTTAAATGAAACTCTATAATCATCTCTCCCACTAAATATTTTCCTTTAGAAATTTTATTTTTAACCTTTCAATGTTGAAAGTACATTGAAATGTTAAAAATAGAATTTTCACATATACAATGTACATTCAGTTTACATGAGAAAACAATTGTGAGATAGTGCGCATTTTTTTAACACATTATGCTTATTGTATTATTATTTGGTAAAAAAAATTTTTTTAATTTGAAACAATAAAATAAAGCTTTATTAATAGTTGCTTTCTTTTAACAGCAATTAATGTCACATATAATTCATTTTAAGAGAATGGAATTTTAAACAGCAGGAAAAACTTCCTTTGACCACAAAGGACTTAAAGATTTTAGGGAACTAGGAAAATTATCACATTTTCAATTTAATTATTTTTACTAACCAGTCTATTTCTTTCTCATTTTAGGAATATTTCTTGTGTCAGAAAACATTCTTACCCTATTTGTTTTTAAAAACGAACTTTTTTTGGGAAGTTAACAAAATAGTGCCACTTAGACAAAATCTCGCACAGGTATAGCTGTATCAAAACACATCATTTTGGTGCTTATTTAACACAAAATGTAATGCTCTACAACTTTTATAAAAACCACTTATTTGATTTATTGGGTTTCCTCAGAACCGAAAAATGACCAATTTTAGGTCACGTTTTCGATCATAGGAACTGATGCAGACCTCTGCGGAGGCAGGAAACCTAGGATAATAATATAGGACCATAAATTAAGAAATTAAAACGATAAAACCTTTTATCATGAAAGGTTTTCATGATATATTCAGGTTCATGAATTATTCAACCTTTATTATTATTATTATTACTAGGATTACCTAGTAACTGATCCCTTAATATCATTAACAGACTAATCAGTAATTATAAAAATCTTCCCACCACTGTCCTTTCCTCCCTTAATTTTCCAAAATCACCCTCCATTTTCTAACTTAAATCCCTTCTTTTCTGATAGCATTCAAAATCCTTATGCTCATCTATCCCTAACCTATGCGCTATGGGATACAAATCCTCTCCCTCCCCTCCTTTTTTTTAAAAATCCTGTTCCATTTTTTTTTGTTTTTAAAGTCAACAACTTCTTACTTTGTTATCTCTTTTATGTTCATTTCCATATCAATGATTCTTATTCCCACCACTAGAACTTACCACTCCAGAACTTTAATATTTCTCTAATCTTCCACAAGATAGCTGACTGCAGAAATTATATTAAAAATCATTCTCTTATCAACTGTCAATGAGCCAGCCAGTAAGTTTCTTCAATTTTTATTTCTCAATTTTTTTTTTCTCTTCTAGTAATATCTTACCTGTCAAACCTCTCCTTCCTTTTAATTTGATATGCTTTTATTTCATCTTTTTACTGTTTAGTTCAATACCAACTTTCTGTTTTGTTTTCTTTACACCTTTCTGTTTCCTTAGCTCTTACTATTACAAATTACATTATTTACTATTTCAAATTTATATTATTTCGTTACGTATAACTTCTATATATATATATATATATATATATATATATATATATATATATATATATATATATATATATATATATATATATATATATATTTTTTTCTTCATATTTTCCCATGTAATACCACTATACTATATTTATTCTTCTTATTTCTATTATTCTGGTATTTTGTATTTATTAGCCCTGAAGAATGCCTAGTTAGGCAATTTCAACTAAGGCTGAAATGTCAGCACACATTAAACAGTAAATGTCATTACTGTGTGTTTCATTTCTGACACCAACCATCACCTTGATTTCATCAACAGCCAACTATATCTTCATTATAATAAAGTTAAAGGATTCGGAACTAATTTAAATGATCTATATGCTTTTCAAATTAGGTTTATTAATACTCATATTATTGTTTTATCTATAAACTAGGTAGTTCAACAAAAGTAAAACGTAATAAAAAATGTAGTAATAATATTACCATAATTAGGGGTTACTTAGCACACAATTAGGAAAATGTTCAAAATTCTGAACCAGTATTTATTTTTTGACATACAAAAAAATAGTGTGATCAACTTTTGAGGTAGGAAGTTTTATTTTTTACATTATTGTAATCACAAGGTTTGGATGTTTCCCTGTGCAGATTATTATCTTTCAGCTTCATCTGTTACTAAGTGGCTCTCTGTTCTTGTTAAAAATTGTTTTTATCTTGAATTAACTTAGCAGGAAAGTTCCCATATTATAATATTGTAAAATGTCTTGTAAATTTTTTTTATTTTTTTATTAAGGAGCATTAGATTTCTAAATTTTTAAGACTTTATGAGATGGTCTAACTTTGCACCACAAGATGGGGTTAGATTGCACCACCCAGATGAGTGGTGCAAACAAAGGAACAATTTGCCAAAAGGAAAAAACTTTTTTTACCTCAAGTCCACAAGATTAATGGAAATATATTGCTTTCTGGTATGAAGGAGAAATATTCCTAGGGAAGATACTGAAGACATTAAAAGGAAATGCTAATATACCTTCCATGGTTAACTTTCTAAAAGCTTGGAAATGACTGCAGAAAGAAGATATTTTCACCTGCAATTGGGAGGATGTCATTGGGAACCTTATCTCCCTCCCTCCTAAACCTGTTAATAAAAGGGGAAAATATAGTGCACTCGAATTAGAGAAATATTGATGAATTTGTTTGATAAATTGCCTGTTATTTGATAAATTAACGTTCCTATTTGTGTTTATCTTGTTATAATTATTTTTTGTTAGTTCATATTATCATTTTCAAATAAGCATTATAACAAGCACACTTAATTTTGAATATTTTATAAATTTAATTAGTGTTGTTTATTAAAATATTGTTTCCATTTTTCCTTCTTTTTTTTTATTTTTATTTCTTAGTCGATAAAAACATATATATTGATGATAATCCTTTTAAAGTAGTTCAGACATTCATCAGTGTTTTATTTTGCACCAGGTCCCTTCTATGATTGAGTTCTCATTGAATAACAGACTTGGTGCTAAGTATCTTGCTGGTATGCGTAACTTTGCATCAAAATGTAAAAATACGCACACGATAAACTAACAGGTATTTTGTAAAAATAATGCTATAATTAGGTTTGTAGAAAGGTAAAGATGAATAATATGAGCTTTAAATGGTTTCAGACCATTTATACAAATAGTCTAGATAAATTCATTAAAAAAAAGTAATATTAGTGCTGCAATGTAACCCCAGATTATTTATACTCGTTTATTTTAAAAATGATTGGAGAATTGGTTAGATTTAGTTTTGAATATTTTCTCTTTTATTTCCTTTGAAATTAGACAATAAAATATTTATAATTTAACAAAAATGATTCATTTTCAGACCAGTAAATTTTACAACATTAATTTAAAATTCAATGAACAAATACTCTCAATAGTTTTGTAGGTTATATTGATATAAAAAACATTAATATTAAGTAAAAGCGATACTTCTTATTAATTGTAATTTTATAGATAACAATAAGAACCAAATAAAAAATAAATAATGATATTTAAAAAGATAAATAAGGAAAAAAAATATTGAGACAATAACAATAACAATTATACCTATGACGTGTGTTGCCTTCAGCAGGAGTGAGATAAGTGAAAATGTAAACCAGACCAAGAATAGCACAGAATATCACCTAGAAAATATTTTTTTATAAACATGTTTAATTCCTTTAATAAGATTAAAACAGGTGAATAAGGAGTTTCATCTAATATTAGAGGTGAAAAAGCTTATTATACAAAAATTTCTAAGGAGGATATATACACAATTTCAATAAAAAAAGCCTATCTTGATTAATCCTCTTATGTCCTATTGTTCTATCAATCATCAAAGCATGGGTAGGTGGAATTTTTAACCCATGAGCAATTATACTATACGAAAAGCCACTATTTATAACAATCTCCCAGTTCATACCCGTTGAAGCTAGTTGCCCCAGAGAGCCTATTATGAATCTCGTGAGGAAGGGTGGGTCGGGCAAGAGGGGAGGAGGAGGATAAAATTTATACATATATTGTATAAGGGCACATTTCAATATTACCTAAAATATTTTTTTTTTTTAAGTAAAGTTTAAAGTTTTATTAAACTGTTCATAATTTTGTGTGATTATTATATTCCAATAATTACACTTTGAGGTATTCAACATTAAGTTAATGAACAATTAGGATCTGACACCCTCGTGGTTGTGAACCGATTAGGGGCATATATCAATGAGGACATAAAAAGTAAAAAATCATCCCTCAAAAAATACAGCAAACTGAGTTTTGAGCTGAATGAGAGACTCGCCAAAATATAAAACTACCTTAAGGGTAGGTGCCAGAAAATATTTGGTGTTGGAAAATAAACCTCTCGAAACTATGATGGGGAGCTTGAAGACTGTCAGAATAGAGCTGAACTTTACTGTGCAGGTCAGTGGAGATCCGTGGCATCCCAGGTTCTCCCGTGGGAGTCTCCAGACGCCCTGGTAGCCAGTGTAGGTGTGGACTTCAGCATGAAGTTAAATGGACCTAGATATAGTGGAGCCCCTCAAGTCAAGAAAATATGGCCTGCAACAGCCACCTGTCATCGCTTGCTTTGTCAGATAGTCTGTGTGAGAAACTCAAATGTAGAGAAGAAAGGTTAAAAGAGAATTATCGAAGTGGAATATTAGCTGGCAGGAGAATGAATGATTCCCACAGGAGACATTTCTGTGCAGAGATCACTCCCACTAACAGGGATCACAGCCTTAGCCGACAGAAGAGAACAATGGGGAAATTAAAGTAAGTGTGCTTTGTGAATGGTAGAGTATCCTGCTGAATGCTGACTTTTTGGAACTAGTCATATTGGAAAAGCCATGGAAGAGAGGTAAGGACATTCACCTTGCATTCCAAGACCTGCAATCCGCTTTTGATTCCGTTCCTAGGAAGTATATATGGGAAGCCCTGAAGGCAAAAAAAGTCCCAAAAAGCTTAATAGATGCTATAAAATCAACATATCAAGACCCAAAAGGTGTCATTTGTATAAATGGGCAAGCATCTAAACCATTCTGTATGGAACGAGGAGTGAAGCAAGAAGAAAACCTGAGCCCATCACTCTTCATTATTAGTAGATGAAGTCCATAAGATTTGCAAAAGGAGGACAGCCTGGACATCGATAGGAAAGTGGAATCTCAGGACAATCCTCACGAAATGCTACCAATTTGCAAATGATATTGTACTTCTTGCAGACACTTAACAAAAACTGCAACAAGCAATAGTTGAGTAGCAGGAAGAGCTTCTGCGTAAAGATATGAAAATAAATAATACCAAGAGCAAAGTACTCATAATCTCTAGGGAGGAGTAAAAAGAGATGCAAATATACTTGGAGAAAAATTAAAAAGTACTAATGACTATGCTCACCTGGGAACAATCATTAGCAAATCGGGAAGAATAGACCAAGAAATTTCAAACAGGATAGTAAAAGCGAACCAGGTCTGTTATCAGATTTGTAGCACTATCGTGGGGAAGGGAGAGGTAAGCAACAACAAGGAACAATCATTAGCAAATCGGGAAGAATAGACCAAGAAATTTCAAACAGGATAGTAAAAGCGAACCAGGTCTGTTATCAGATTTGTAGCACTATCGTGGGGAAGGGAGAGGTAAGCAATAAAGTCAAATACATATTTTAAAGCGATACTCCTCCCTACCCTGATGTACGGAAGTGAGAGTTGGGTCACAGTGAACAAGCACATAAGCCGAATGACCGCAGTTGAAATGAAATACCTTCGGAAAGTGGCTGATAAAAAAAGAAGAGACCGTGTTAGGAATGTAGGAATTAGGGAAGATTAGGGATTGATAAATTATTTGCCACTTCTATAAATTTGTTTTATTGAAAACTAGTTTCGAATGTTATACATTTATCCTCAGTTCTAAAAACAAACAAAAATTCAAAAATAAGCAATTCAAAATATAGTTTGGTATTATTATACATATTAAATTAGATTAATATAAATCAGTATTATAAAACATTTATGAATTATTAATTTAATTAAGACAATAAATCAAATACATGTTGGTACTCACCAAGGTTTAAATGGATTATATCAAACAGAAAAGTTTGTACTGGTTTCTTCTCGCATTGTACTAACAATGAACGAGAGATAGGCAGGATGTTTTTGGGTAAACGGTTTAAGGGTCAGGGTTTTTCCAAATTTAAGATTGGACTATTGGAGATATTTATTTGGTCATTTAAGCAAAAATATGGATTGGATTTGAAGGATTTTATTATTTCAAGTGCTTCATTTGTTTTATATATATTTAATTTGAGACTGTTTTCAACGTGATGTATTAATTTAAGTCCTGAGTCTTTGATGAATTTATGATTATTTTCATTTAAATGAATTGCAAAGTTGGAATTATCTGTCTTCTTATTATATGCACGTATATGTTCCTTTAATCTCTGATTTAGCGATCTTCCAGTTTTTCCCGTGTATTTGGCTGTACAATCATTACAATTTAGTTCGTATACTCCGCTTTTTTGGAAAGGGTCTATTTTGTCTTTAGGAGAAGAGAAATAAGAGGATAGGGTTTTTTCTATTTTAAATGCAGGGTTTAATCCTAGTTTTTTCAATTCATTTCAGACTTTGGTGGATATATGGCCGTAATATGGAATCGAAACATAATATTTCAGGATGGGCCTATCTTCGGGGATTGTTGAATAGATTGTATCTATAAGTATAACATTCGAAACTAGTTTTAAATAAAACAAATTTATAGAAGTGGCAAATAATTTATCAATCCCTAATTAGATTGGTCCTTGTATACCATCATGCGGATGTCAACTAATTAGGGAAGAATTGGGAATCCATGCGTTAAAAGATTCCTTGCATAAATGGCAACTAAAGTGGTTTGGACACATTAGCAGAATGAGTCAAGATCGAAGCCTACGGAAGGTGTTTGAAGCTGACCTATAGGCACAAGACCAGGAGGAAGACCCTGGACTATATACAGAGAATATACTGGCAAGTTGGGAGAGGAATGAGGTAAAACTCTGGCACAAATGGCACAGGACCAGCAGCACAGGCACAGATGGATAGAGGCTCCTTCACACTGAAAGGTATACAAAGGAAGGGAAAGAATCAGAAGAAACTTCAGGTGTCATAGTTATGTACAACCAAGTTTCACACCTATATTCCAAAAATTGCGGGTTTAAAGGGGGTGTCAATCGAGTCATGAACACCCTGAATATGAAGCCGATAATTTTAACTTTAACCTATTCTTATCATATTATTATATAAAAGGACAGCTTATTTTTCGTTTGTAAGTGCTAACCACAAAAACTATAGAACCAATCTTTACCTAATTTTAACTATATTATCTTAATGGTATCTAGAATCTATAAAATTATAAATCTACTGATATCGATATAGCGGCTGTGCAAAAGCGGAAAAGCCACTTCTCCCCAAAACAGGATGTCCTGCGATATAATATGAAAAAATGAAAGCATAATTCAAGGATTTCAAAGCTATAAAATTCTAGACGCTTTTTGTCAATTTATTGGATTAAATTTAAAACAAAATTGGACCTAAAATTCATGTATTGGAAAAAATGTCATCACAATTTCATTACTAAACTTATTTCATAACAAAACGAAATAATAAGTATATATAACAAAATAATCATAATTTTAGGAATAAAATGAATCCTGGCAACCCCAAATCCTTGTTACTCTTCTCTCTGCCTCAAGAGCGAGTGGCGAATCAGCTAATACTTAATAAGAAGACGAGTGTAAAGAGGTTGAAATTGAAACTCGGAGCTGTTTGAAACTAATTCATTATTTTATCATTCCACAACATCCCTATAGTTCACTTAGCAACAGGTAGAGCGACTCAGTAAAGTGAGACAGAACATAGAGTGAGTACACATTTGAGAGAAAGGGACTGATAAACAAAATTAGAGGAAGAAGGCTTTTTCTAGCTTTCATGGAATTAGAGATGGTAGGGGAACAACTATATCAACTTTCTTCTCAATATTTTATACAGTTGTTCCTTAGCAATGATGCGAAAATGGAATTAGTAGACTAAAATAAGGGCCTAGTGCATTAGTGTTTTTCCCTAACTTAAGTTCTTTTTCGACCTGTTCCTGATCTACTGCCATTTCCGACCCTCCATATAATCAACTATTATCTTCCATGAATAGTTCTCTGTCTTCATCAAATAATTGAAGTAATTTTTCCATTCAGATAAGTTGATGATATTGAGATATGACTTATGCTACCTGAATCCTCATACTCTTTAGTGCAGCAAATGCAGTTGCTGATCTTTTATGGCCTAATTGACTATTTATCTTTGTTCCATTCTTCATTTCGAGCGAGCTTTACTTCTTTAATTAAACACTGTTTTTTCATATTTTTATAAGTGGCCAATGTGTTACTATCCTTCTTATATAACTAGGAGAGGGAGGTATGCTTCTTTATTCTTTTTTATCAATTCTAGAATGCTAATGGCCATCCATTGGCTGCTTTTCCTACATCTATCTTTTTTTGGGTCCTAATACTTGTGCACCAATATTCCTAACTTTACCTTTTAATGTTTCATCCAAGCTTCATCTAATCTTTGACATTGATGTCCATTATTGGGTTATCAAAGGTACTGGTCATGTAAAAACTATCGATTTTAATTTCATGCACTCACATATCGATTTATTTTAACATTTCGATTTCCTCGGTATTGAGATTGTTAGTATAATTTTTTTTTATATATATATATATATATATATATATATATATATATATATATATATATATATATATATATATATATATATAAACATACATACACATACAAGATGTGCGTTAGATTTAATAATATTAAGCTTTATAGTTTATTATAATGCACATCTTGTATGTGTGTATATATATATATATATATATATATATATATATATATATATATATATATATATATATATATATATATATTGTAAAGTTACGTTTTTGGGAAAATGAATAAATTAACTTATTTTCCCTTTTTTATATATTTATATTTATTTTATTTAACTTTGACTCTTAACTCAGGGTGGGTTACTAGACAACCAGGCACACACTCACGCAAAACTATTTATAATACAAAACATACTAAAACGTGAAGCGTCAATTTTCTTAAATTTAACACTTTCTTCTTTGAATAACGATATAAGGTCTAATAATGAAGTCTTTGAAGAAGGACGACCATGGTCTATGGGATATAAATTAAGTGTGTTACCAAAATGATGTGGATGAAGTATTACGGGAGCTCTTAAGCTGTCTACCCCGGTCCCTGGTCCAAAAAACAATAGCTACTCCCTTATTGTCCGTTACACCACTCCAGGTTTCAAAATGGCGAACTGCCATTTTGATTCTCCAATACGAATGGACCATTTATGATTTTCAGAAGTTTTCATGTGATGAAAATCTCTTCTACTTCTTTTTGATTTTTTAAGATCAGGTTTATTTTCAAAGTATTGACAAATTAATGATTTTCATCTACTCGATCATTATGGCAGTGGTTCTGTTGAAGTCCAAAATAAAGCCGCCATGTTTTTAAATGCAAGCGTCTATTTTGGTTCCATTTATGATGACAAACACACTTTTCATTATAATTTATGATGATTGCAGTCAGGATAAATAAATGTTGTATTATTTTCCTGAGAATCCCTATTTCCAAATATTAAATCTAATTTAAGATATCTAAAAACAATTATTTACTATGTACTTAAATATATAAAAAAGGTATATATTACAATATATATACACACACATACAAGATGTGCATTAGATTTAATGATATTAAGCTTTATAGTTTATTATAAGTCCTAAAAATTGTCTATTTATTTTTCTATTGTCTATTACCCAGCAGTAAACGAACAATTTGCGTCCTTGAAAACCTGATAAATGAATTCTGTTCCAAAGAATTATGTAAAAGTAACAATTTATCGAGCTGCTCGCTAATTCAAAATTAGTATCTTCGGAATCCTTATAGATTCTCACCATATCATTAAAATTGCACTTCCCTTAACCCTTTGGCTGCGTAATACTTGTGCGGTGGGAGGATACGCTAGTGCGGGATAGTCTAGCGCCTACAGTGCCCTGTGTGCTGAATACTTTTTGTGTTTAGCGTTTATCATTTTTTTTCCATTCTAGGTTTTCTAATAATGTTTTTCATCCTCCTTTTAGATTCGGACGATGGACCAGCACTGGCGGAGTTAAGTTTTCTTTTTATTTAAAAAAAAAATTTTAATGTTTTTATTTTATTTTTTAATTTTTTAAATTTTATTATTTTTAATAACTAAAAATGTGATTCTTTGATATATCTAAAAAAATGGTGCTGGAAAAAGTGCTGTATCGTACTCCTGGCATTATATTTTTATTTGCCACCTTATATTCTTCAGAATAATTTTTTTTCGACATATTTACGTACTTAATCCAAAACTATTCACTAGCAAAGCAGAAAATATACTAACGAGATATGCAGGGTGAATTTCAAAGAAACCGAACTTGGACGTAAAAAAAGGGTCGGAGCTGGTGGTATAAAGGTTGGCCGAGGAGAAGGGAGCTGAAAATGACAAAAATGAATTCCTATGCCCTCTATCGGCTTTGAAGGACATTGCTACTTCTTTAAATAGTCTACAGATGGCAATAGTCGAAGAACTAATATAGGAGCTAGTAGCAGTCAGACGCTAAACAAGCCAGACTACTATATGAGCTCATAGCACACGGGGCACTGCAACCGCCCGACTACTATATGAGCTCATAGCACACGGGGGCACTGCAACCGCCCGACTACTATATGAGTTCATAGCACAAGGGGCACTGCAACCGCCCAACTACTTTATGAGCTCATAGCAGCGAAAGGGTTAACTCCATAAACAACCTCAATGTCAAGAAAATTCGAAATGTTATAATAAATCGTTACATTAGTGCGCCATTAAAAAATCGATACTTTTTACAAAAGCCACAACCTCCGTAACCTATTAATGCACCCTCCCCCCCCCCTCCAAATATCGATGATATCGGAAATATCAAAGTAAAACAATACGTGAAGTCGCAATATTATAATCGATATTTTTTCATGATCAGCAACTTCGGTAACATAATAATGGATCCCAATATCGATGATATCCGAAATGTCAAAGTAAAACAATACGTGAAGTCGCGATATTATATTCGATATTTGTTTCATGAATAGCATCCTCGGTAACATAGTAATGGACCCCAATATCAAAATTATTTAAAAAACCTTTAAATTCAAGGTCAAATAATAAAATTTTAGCATTGACTTTTTTTTATTTTATTTGAAATATAAAAATCACATCATGACTTTTATTTTCTGATGCCAAATATAAAAATCATATCTGGACTTTTATTCACTGAGAGAGAAAAATTCAATCCCTCCTCTGTAATATTGTGTCATCTTTGGAGCGTATGGAAGTAGTACTACTCCGCTAATTTTGTTGGATAAAGATTTTACTATAAAATAGCTTCAATTTCCTTTATCGTCATTATCTATTCTTCTTTTGCCCCATGATGACGGTGTAATAGGGATGTTGGAAAATATCGACACCGTCAACTGGGGTGAGATTGACAAAATCAGCGTTTTTCTGTTGCTGTACAGGTACCATTCGATTTAGAAAAAGATCTTTAATTCTTCCTCATCAAATCATTACCATCCTTATCTATACTTTTGTATAGTACGTTTCCCACTTGGCATGTGGGACTTCTGGTCTCTGGCTGGCTTCTCACAGTGTACTCTGTTGTTTTCGGATAAGAGGGCTACCCAAACTAGATCTAAATTCAAATAAACCAATGGACGTTGACAATCTGGCTGTTATACTCCCTCTGAACAGTACCAAACGAACACACAACATAACTATTCATTCCAATCCATTCCTGATAACTCTTCAAGGCATTTGTAAAAAAGATGACTATGAGACTTCTTAACATAGAATAGTTAAGAGGTTAACAGAAGAGGACTTACTGGGTTCTAAAATTTGGCATGAAACAATCCAAACTCTTCATCAATTTGTCAAAGATTCTACCTAGATCTGATAAAGAATGAGCTAAAAACAATATTTGGTCTCCATACCATACAGGCCATGGTCCATTAAAATATCATCTCAAGAAGATGAAATAGTGGAAGATTCTACTTGCCGTCTGTACCTAGAAGATGCAGAAAGGGCTGAAAACATTCTGTATGAATGTGAAACCCTTGCCTTCTACAGACTGCAGTACTTAAAACAGCCAATAATTAAACCTTAAGATATTACATGAGTCGCTTATTTCCAAAATGAACCCTAATCGATTTTTCTAGAAATTGAGATAAATATTGATTCGTATGTTAAAACATCCAAGGAATTCGATGGTGTTATTTTTTTCCCGAAACGAGCCTAAATATTAAAAAAAGTGTTTTTAAAATACGTAAATTTCCAAAACCATACTTTATTTGGTTCCAGAATGTTCCTAGATTACAACTTTATTTCGTTCCAAACCGTGCCTCAAACCACAGTAAAGTGGGACATAAATCATTATTATCTTTCCAAAAGGGGCCCTAATTTTCTAATCAATCAACAGGTGGTCCTCTCTTCTGCGCTTTTTTTTTTCTGAAGACTATAAATTAATTATTTCTTGTTTTAATCCGCGTAGTTTTTCTGTGGTTGATAAAGCGTTTTTCGAATTTTTTAAAACTTGTCTGTCCAGATGATTTAACCTTATCAAAATATTTCAACTGTCATTTCTTTATCACTAACTGTCGATGTTGTTTTCTTTTGGTGCTTCGTAAAGGTTTTTTTTTATATTTTGTGAAGAAGCCAAAAAATAAATAATTTAATGATGTCAGATGAAGCTTTCGGGGTAAGGAAACATCGGCTTCAACAATTATGTAGAGATTTTCTGACAAACGGAAATTCTTCCAGAGAGAATCGTGGAGGAGATACAAAAAGGCCCTATACGCGGAAAAACGTTTGTCTGTCAAACAATTTATTGAATCTCTGTCATCAGTTGAAAGTCATTATGCCAGAAACAAAAACATCACTTGTTATTATCTTTCATGTGACCTAACAATCGCCAAACTGCACACAATTTATTTAACACAGTTTCTGAGAAGAATCTGTATGTTAGCTATCCATATTTTTATAATTTATTTGTAAAATACTACAATATAAGCACAGGGACTCCTACTACTGACGTTTGTTCTACTTCCTTGTGCCTCAGAGAACAAATTAAAAGAACCAGAGAAGACGATGCAGCATTCCGGAAGATGGCATTGGCGGTACACCAGGCCAAAGCTGCTAGTTTTTACAGATTGCTTAAAAGTGAAGAAGACCAAACATTCATTTTAAGTTTTGATTGCCAAACAAATTTACAATTACCAAAAATACCGGATCAATCAGTATATTATTCTAGACAAATATATTTGTACAACCTGACAGTATGCGTCGGATCTTCAACTTCACAGCTAGATAGAAACAATACTTTCTCTTATGTCTGAGTTGAGGATGAATTCCAATAAAGTTCCAATGAAATAGTGTCGGCCATATATGATGTGCTTAGCAAACTAGATTTTCACGGAAAAAAATGTTATACATCTTTTTGCTGATGGATGTGGCGGCCAAAACAAAAATACCATTTTGATGACAATGTTTCTCCAGTGGATGTCACAAAATGATGACCCACCGGAGATTCAAGTAATTTTCCCAGTCGTTAGTCATTCGTTCATGCCTCCTGATAGAATTTTTGGACTAATCGAAAGAAAAATAAGAAAACTTAACAACATCCTAACTCCCGATGAGTACATAACCATCATGGAAAACACTCGATCGTGAGACGGCGTGGGAATGATTGCAAGGTGTTTGACTTTAAAAGCAAGAGCAATGACGTCATAAAGAAACCTGGGAACTGGCATTTCCCATTCCAGAAGAGTAACCATTTCATATTACAAAAAAAACTGAAGAAAGATTTATTAGAGCAAATTAAGAAAGCATTTATACGATATGTGGGGAAACCGACTAAAACATTGATACAGGGAAGGTCCTTCCTGTAGTGAAAAAAAGGAAAGGCTTCAATACTGTTGCCAAAACTGTGGATAAAGGGATTTCTTTGAAGCAAGAAAAGTTGAAAGACGTAGAAGCACTCCTTGTCAGCATTTTGGCCAATCGTGGAAAGATGAAAATGATTTGGATTTTTACATAAATCTTTTCAATCGTCAAATGGTTTTAAAAGACCTTAATGAAAGTGTGCAAATATCAGAGGAAATTCCTGACGACCTAAATGAGATAATTTGGGATGATGCAGAACCGAAATTTACTACTGTTAGGCGTAATATTATTTTATGTATTTTTTATTGTGATATATTTTTTTTTGTTCTATTATTAATGATCTTGATGTTTAGTCTAATTTAAAAAAAAGTTTTGTTTTACGTTTATCTTAAGTATTTTTGAAAAATAAATTATTCAAAAGCATTTTTTAACCTTTTCATTAGAATAAAAATAGTAAATAAATTGATCTTACAGCACCTTTATAACACAGAAAATATGAGTCGTTTATTTCCAAAACGAACCCTAATCATCATCGACAAATTTTCAGGAAACGGGAAAAACTGTTTCTATTCCAATAGTGATATCAAAACCATTTTTTTTTTTTTTTTTTTTAAATAAACTAAAAACAATCTTCATAAGTTGCACATATTTCCAGAAATCATTGATTATTTTAATATTAATTAAAGAGCGTTTAAATTTCAATAGGGCCGGTTTTGGAACAAATAAAATTGATTAGGGTTCGTTTTGGAACGAAAAAAAATGATTGACGTTGTACTTTAATAATTTTATATTTCCTGTTTTATTAAGGTACTACAAGATCAATTTATTTACTATTTTTATTCAATTGAAAGGGTTAAAAAATACTTTTGAATAATTTATTTTTCAAAAATAGTAAAGATAAACTTAAAACAAAACGTATTTTTTTAAATTAGACTAAACATTATGGGTATTTATTTATTTATTAGCAATTGTGGGCACTTCAACCACATGGTTTATTTCTGCCCTGTTCTTAGCTTACAGACATTGTTAACTTGGTAATTTAAATTTTAGTATAAATTTCAACTTGTTTGAGAAATAGTATTAATTTTTCCGTAGTCTTATTACTTTTTTTCAAAATCTCTGTTACATCTGTCCCTATTAGAATTTCATCCCGTTTAGCTTCATATGCCAAGGACTCAGTCAAGATGTGCGATACTTCAATCGTACCCTGCAGGAGATACATTGAGGCGGTGTACCCCTCATCACAGCTTTGGTCTGTTGTACCTCCTCTTTTAATTTCACCTCTATAGCTCTTTTAATTTGTTCTCTGAGGCACAAGCAAGTAGAGCAAACGTCAACAGTAGGTGTCCCTTATGCTTATATTATAGTATTTTACAAATAAATTATAATAATATAAATAGCCAACATGCAGATCCTTCTCAGAAACTGTGCTTACATAAATTGTGTGCAGTATGGTGATTTGTAGGCCACATGAAAAATAATAATGAGTAACACTTTTGTTTCTGGCGCAATGGCTTTCCACTGATGAAACGGAATCAATACATTGTTTGACAGATTTTTCTTCGGACAGTACATTTTTTGTCTCCTCCACAATTCTCTCAGGAAGAATTTCCGGGTTGGCGGAAAATCTCAACATGATCGTTGAAGCTGATGTTTCCCTACCCCCAAAACTGCTCGGAATAGATCTCTGGCTACCTTTTTTACAGTCGTCTTTTCTCCTTCCCTTACCGGTATGGAATAAGTTGTGAGCTGCTGTTTACTACTTGAAGCTATTGGCCTCTGATATTATACATATTTTAATATGAGGTTATTTTGATATTTTCGGTCAGGTACCTGGTAAAAAAATACGTGAAATCTCCAAATATCAATCATAGACACCTCATTGGATCCATATGGTAATCCTCTTAGAATGTAAGCAATTATGTTTTGTCGGTAGTGTCTTTGACTTGTACCCAAAATAGCAAAATAAAGCACCATTACAATATTTTATCTCTTTTCTAATCTACTTAGATAATGTAAATAACAACATTTTAATAAAACAAAATTGAAATGACTAGGTATATTATGCATACTTTGATCAAAACAATGTACATCAATAAAATATAATGGATTGAAACCAGAAGAATATAAAAGAAACAAAACTAAACTTAGGATCTTTACTCACTTTTCTTGTCTTTCAAGGGTTTTAGCCCATTGTTCTGGCATAGAATACTTTTTTCTTCCTCCCCCAACAGGAGACTCGGTTATTTCTCACTTCTCTTTCATCTGACATCATTAAATTATTTATTTTTTGGCTTCTTCACAAAATATTAAAAAAAAACTTTACAAAGCACAAAATGAAAACAACACTGACAGTAAGAGATAAAGATATGACGGTTGAAATATTTTGATAAGGTTAAATCACGTGGATGGATCAGTTTTAAAAAAATCGAAAAACACTTTATCAACCATAGAAAAACTATGCGGATTTAAACAAGAAATAATAAATTTATAGTCTTCAGAAAAAAAAAGCGCAGAAGAGAGGACCATCTGTTGATTGATTAGAAACTTAAGGCCGCTTTTGGAAAGAGAATAATGATTTATGTCCCACTTTATTGTGGTTTGAGGCACGGTTTGGAATGAAATAAAGTTGTAATCTAGGAACATTCTGGAACCAAATAAAGTATGATTTTGGAAATTTACGTATTTTAAAAACACTTTTTTAAATATTTATGCTCGTTTCGGGAAAAAAATAACAACACCATCGAATTCCTTGAATGTTTTAACATACGAATCAATATTTATCTCAATTTCCGAAAAAATCGATTAGGGTTCATTTTGGAAATAAGCGATTCATATAAAATTATTGAAGTACAATGTCAATCATTTTTTTCATTCCAAAACGAACCCTAATCAATTTTATTTGTTCCAAAACAGGCCTAGAAGTTTAATTTGTTCCAAAACCGGCCTTATTGAAATTTAGATACTCTTTAATTAATATTAAAATAATCAATGGTTGACCATAGAACTTATAAAGGAATGAGATGGTCCGGGAGGCGGTCAAAAAATGGAAAACTAATAGTAAAAACTATTTATTAATGATCCAACGTTTCGACCCACTTTGCAGGTCTTCTTCAGGGCTGAATAAACAAGATACAAAAATAAGAATAAAACAATGGTATATACAGTGAATGAATTAATAAATAAAAAAGATTTAGTGAGAAAAAAAAAAAAATTAAAACAGTAATGAATTTGTAAAATGAAACTGGTAGAGTTTTACAACAACAAAATAAATTAGTGGATATTAATACATTAATAACACTGGCTATATAATAATAAAAATAGGTAAACCAAAAGAGAAATAACATTAACTAAAAAATAAATAACTCTGCTAAATAAGTAAAAAAGGGAATACAAATAAATAAACAGATAAACAATAGTACCTTGAAGCTCAGATGGAGGAAGAATGACTTTGCAAAAAGCAAAGTAATTAAGGAGGCGGTGTAGAAATAGTAATCAGAATGTAATTAATAGTATATAGAGAAGGCAGTGGGGAGGGGTTTTCATTATAAGTGCCATCTGTTGGGGATGTAATGAACAAAAACAATGTACATACAGAGGCATACTGATAGAAAGTTTTCAGTATTTTAAAAAAATGCTTTTATATATAAGAAAAAAAATAAATAAATAAAATTATAATTACTTTCCTGCAGTTGTTTTTTTCCAAACTGATTACACTTGGGAAAACTTGTTATTTATTAATTTAACCATGCAAATTATCAATAATTAAGGGTTAAATTACTATTAAATTGTAATAAGATTGCAAAAGGTAAACTTGTTATTAAATTTTGTAATTACATTTAAATTACTTATTCAATTTTTTACCTATGTAATTATTTTAATCTGGTACCAAATAATACTTTCTACTCCGTAAATTTCTGCCATTTTCTTTACTATTTGATTGTGTCACTTTGTTCCGGTCAAGTGGGGAAGGTGGCAAGGACGGACGTAAACCTACACTAACACCACATAGTAAACAATACAGATAAATAAACCAAAAACCAATGGAAAATTTAAAAGAAAATGAGCAGCCTAATGTGCCAGCTGCGCAGGGGGAGGAAGAGTGGTCATCCCAGACCGCTACAAATTTTGAAGCCACAACAACAGGAGAGCCAGAGCAGGTTGCTGCACCCACATAGTCTAGGGTGCTGCGACCTTATCAGCTCCCCTCTAGCCTTCCAAGCAGAAGGGAGAACTCTGATGAAGAGACCTCCTGCTCTCGATCGATCGAGATAGAACGGCTAAATCAGCCTACAACTAGCAGAGCACCTAAAGGGGAGGGAGTGGAGCTCAAAGCCGCTGCCTTACCAAGAGCTAAGCAGAAAAAGAAAATTTATAGGCAAAAGAAAAGGTGGGCCGAGGCTATTCAAAGGCAAGCTGAACGGGAGGCCATCAGGATGAGGTGTCAAAACCCCGTCTCTGACCCGGCTACCCACAGGCGGCCTAGTACCAGCGGGCGCCGCGCGGGCCGTTCCCCTCTGGCTCGGCTTGATGGGTGCTTTGCCTTGCGGTGCTTTGCCTTGACGGGGCTTTGCCTCCGTCCACCCCTCCTTCCCGATGCGGAGAGGACTCGGCGCGCGCTTCAAGAGCAGGCCCGTCTAATCAATATCAGAAAAGGATAAGGCCTATGGAGGAGTCTCCACCGACCGATACGCGTCGGCAAGACTCTAAAAGAGCAAGATCCTCCCCTAGGAGGACCAATGAGCCTGTAGCGGGACCATCTTCTCAGCAGAGCGCCCAGGAGGATCAGGGGAGACCCCGATCCTACAGGGATGCTGCTGCTTCTAGCACAAGGGCCTTGCAGGTGGTCATTATGGGGAGCCAGGAGGGCGCCCCCATTACTCAGGAAGAGGCCCAACTCATTTGAAGGCTCCTCATAGCCGAAATTGAGAGGAGGGCGTATGAGCCAAGACCCAGAAGTAGGCCTCTAGAATTTATTAACTCAGGATATCAGGCGGAACCGGGATGGTTCCTCCTAACCTGCAAAAATGAAGAAACCAGGGACTGGCTTCTCAGTTGGGTACCTCCTACGGACCGTTGGTTTGTAGTGAGGCGGTCCGCCGGCTCCCTTGCCCACTAGAATTGCTATTGGGCTGGGGGCTGTGGTGATCGAACCCAGCAGATTGGTCAGCCTCCTGGAATTTCAGAACCCAGAACTGGCGGGAACCAACCAGTGGCAGTTCCTGGGAGTGGAAGGCGATCCGGGACATCTGAGGGGCATCTTCAGAGTCCCAACCAGCACGATCACCTGGCTGGAGGCGAACGGATGGCGGATCAGCTATGAGCTGGTGTCGCTGACCGTCTGGAGAACGCCTTCGGCACCAGCTAGACAACAGCCCCCACAGGAGGATCAAGGGAGGAACGGGCGCCAATAGGCCCCTGCTCCTCCCACTTCCTTCTCCTCCATCTGCCACAATCATGGAAAACGCTGGGATCGAGGTAAGACAAATTAATTTACAGCATAACAAGTCGGCTACGGCTGAATTAGCGAAGCTTCTTTCGGGGGTGAAATCCACCCTCGTCTTAATACAAGAACCTTATTGTTTTAGGGGAATGATTAAAGGACTTGATGCTTGCCTCATGCGAAGCACCAAGGTCATGTATCTGGGTCTCTAAAGACCTTCAGATACTACCTTTGCCCCAGATTAGCACGAAGGATGTGGTGGCCCTGGCCATAACTACCAAGGTCAGTAATATTAAGCTTAAAATGATTATTGCCTCCATATATGTACCCCATAATCTGTATCCAACTTATCATTACATAGATAGTCTCTTCCGCTTTGCAAGAAAGAATGATCTACCTCTCTTAGTAGGCGGAGACATTAATGCCCATCACCTTGTGTGGGGCAGTTCAGACACGAACGAGCGAGGGGAATCCTTGCTCGAATATATAGCCTCTACAAATTTAGAGATACTTAACAGAGGTAGCGAAGCTACTTTTGTCACTCGAGTCAGAAGCGAGGTTCTAGATATCACACTCGCTTCTAGTCCAGGATTGGACATGGAATATAGCAGGTAAGGAATGGAGGGGGTGTGCGAGCCTTAGACAGGCTAAGGAACTAATTAAAAAACCCTCTGCTTCTAGAACCAAGTGGCTGCTGGGCCTCAACAGAAAGGAACTCCGACTGCTTAAAGGGGTACTTACAGGGCACTGCAGGCTTAAAAGACACTTAAAGATTTGTGGAATAGCAGGGGATGAGACCTGCCACTGCTGTGGGCAGGCACCTGAAACTGCTCTACACTACATAGCCGAATGTGATAGATATGCGTCACTGAGATACAGACTGTTAGGATCTGATAGAATCAGAATACAAGAGGCTCCCTCCATCGAATGGACATCCCTTCTGAATTTCATCAGAAAAACCAGAAGGTTCGATATGGAGGGTTAATAAGCTATTTCTATTGGTAATCTCCCGGGGATGGCAAAAAGGACCATCAGGCCCACTTGCCGGACTTTGTCCCCCAACCCTTGTCAGTATCAGTATCAGTTGTCAGTAGTACTTTAATTTCTGGAATTCATATGAGGTAATGTTTATATCAGTGTCAACATTTATTTTATAATTGAAAAATAATTATTTTTATTAAAATAATTACTTTTGAAATAATTTAGACATATCCTATTTTTTTCGTTATTTAGAACATTGATATTAAGTGCTAATTTCAACTAACTTAAGTTTTTGACAAAAATTCTGATTAATTATTTTTAAATATTTATTATTTTTTATGGAGAGAGAGGGGTTATGGATTTCACGATTTGGTGACCGATCATTAGGTTTTCGAAGTTGCGAATATCAAAGTTTTGTCCTGCAACGAGCACTTCTAATAAACTATTAGTTTGCCAAATTCTTTGGTTTAGGTATCATTCATAAGGTTTGCGAGGGTTCTGATTCCATTTTTTGAATTAGATTTTTGATTGCGTCTGCGCATTTCGATTTACTGTTACTGATAAAATTTTCTATGGCATTGGGATCGTTTTATAGGTTTTCATGGTTTCTGATTTCTTTTTTTGAATTAGAATTTTGATCGCGCATGCGCGTTTCAATTTTCTCTTACTTTTGAAGTTATCTATGACATAGGAATCGTTCATTAGGTTTTCGAGGGTTCTGATTCCATTTTTTGATTTTGCCTATGCATTTCGATTTACTGTTACTGCACAAGTTTTCTATGGCATAGGGACTGTTCTATAGGCTTTCATGGGTTCTTTTTCCATTTTTTGAATTAGATATTGAATCGCGCATGAGCATTTCGATTTACTGTTACTTTTGAAGTTTTCTGTGACATAGGGATCGTTCATTAGGTTTTCGAGGGTTCTGGTTCCATTTTTTTAATCAGATTTTTGACTGCGCCTGCGCATTTCAATTTACTGTTACTGTTAAAGTTTTCTATGGCATAGAGATTGTTCTATTGTTTTCATGGGTTCTGATTCTATTTTTTGAGTTAGATAGAAATAGTAAATATAAAACTTTTACATTACTGTTATAAACATTATCGTAGTAAAAAAATATATTTTTACCATACAATTATACTGTTCAATATTACATATAACTCACTAGACCTGTCAGAATGCTCCAAAATTTAATTATTTCATTAAAAAAAATAAGAAAATATAAAACATTATTATATTTTCTTATTTTTTTGTCCAACAATAATATTTATAGCGGTGTTATAAAAGTGTAATATTTACTATTTTCTGATTACAAATAATGTTTTTATATTACTATATGTACTTGGATAAGAACCTTACTGTATAACTAGAAATATAGTACAGATAAATAAAACGTATTTTTCTGTAATATAAAAACATTATTCATGATCCAGAGGGATCCAATTTTTTAAAACAAAATAATTGAATTTCAGAGCGATTTGAAGGGTATATTGACTTATATTTAATGGTGACGGTATTATTTATGGAGTGAAGTACATTAACAATTTTTTTTATTCAAAAGTGGAGTCAGATTTTGTTTTAGCACTGTGAAAAACCGCTATATCCAAATTTTCGAGCGAAAAATAAAAATGTTTGGTCTAAATATTTTGCCATGGGGAAGGGAATCTTCTAATTTTTTTAAAGATTTAAATAATCGCTCATATATCAGGAACCCTTTGGCATCTAAACATGACGAATTTAGATGCTTGCATTTCGGATTTTGATTTAGGTAGGCACATAATGAGCACATATTCATTAAAAACATTTTTAAATTCCAATTTTACTTATCTTAATTTTTGTTTTTTAAAACACCGTTGAAAACTTGTCACAAATTAACCAAAATCATTTATTACAAATTATTAACAATAATTTTTTGTTACCAATAAGCGCCATTAGTTCATTTCATTTATTACCTAAGCCTCAATAAAAAATTAATTAATGTAATAACAAATTAGAAGCACTAATAATAACAATCAAACAATTACTATTAATAAGAAGAATGCCAATAAATTTAAAAACAACAGAGCAGTTATAACTTTTAGTCGTTGATACAGTATAGGTTTTTGTTTTTAATTATAGTTGATAAAATATACAAAATCTATTTTATCTACTTGTCGAGTTTGCTAGTTGATAAATCTGCAATAACTGCATTTTTTTATGTTATAAAATAAATAAGTTAGGGATATTTAAAATAAATAAGACTAATTAATCCTATAGAGACCGAAGGCTGAGTTTGGGCTATGAGAGGGGGGAAGGGATAAGATGTTATTCTATAATCTATAAGCACGACAGTGGCTCTTGGTACTTCCGATATTCTGTGGTATCGATACTTTCCGTTCGATATTTGTTTTGATACTTTTATTCGATATGTTGGTGGTATCGCTTACGTGTGTAATATAACAGTTTAAGAAACAATTAATAACATTAACAATGCCCACTCCTATTAATGTTATAGAGTGAGATTGGGCTAGATCGGATGCTCTCGTCTGTTTCCGATTTCCCAATTTCTCTTTCTAGACTCTTGTCATAGAAATACTTTCATATTCATATTTTAACCTTCGTAGTTATCACAGCCCTCTACATAATTAATTTTATTGTGTATCAAATGAACTTTTAAAACTTATATGAGTAAAATTAAATTTATAAAGCAGTGTTTCTGAATCTTTTAGTATTTGCGACCCAATTTTCATCGCACCATTAAGATTCCGACATTACTTCATCAGTCCAGATCCAAATTATAATATTCTGGATGATTTTAACAAGTTCACTACCTCCACACTTTAGCAATTCTGCAGGCAGTTCGTCAGCACCTGACGCCTTATGATTTTTAAGTATTGTCAGAGAGTCCAGAATCTCCTCTTCATCTGGTGGTTCCATAGACTGATAATTAGGAAAATCTTCATGGTTGTCGTTCTGAACTTCATCCGGTGGTTCTTTGTTAAGAAGCTGAAAGAAGTGTCTATTCCATTCTCCAAGCACATCCACCATCTTTGTGATTAGCTTTCCGTCTTCATTCAAGCAGTAGATAGTTTTGCTTTCAAAAGGTTTTCTTTTCTGATTAACTGCTCTGAAGTATTCCCTAAATTGTTTGAGTTCAGTCTTATCCAATTCGTTTTTCTCCCACTGTCTTTTCTTATACTAGTGGAGATGTTTTTCTACTCGACTCTTCTGTCAATATATATATCGACATTCCTCCTCGTCTCTCGCTGAACCTTGGCTTTATTGCTTCATTCTTCTGATGTGTTGCCCTTTCACATTCCTTGTCAAACCATGGAGATCTCAGGTCCCTTTCTTGGGGGTCCAAGCATTTTAATAGCTGTATCTGATATAGCTTCTGAATATGAAGTCCACGTGGAGTTAATGTCACCCCTCAAGACATCAACCTGCCAAATACACTTGTCCAGTTCTGGTTCATATTGTGCGAGAACTATCGGATCCTTAAGCTTATTAAGGTCATAGCGCTTAGGCTTCTGTTCTGGTTCTCTTGCTTTTCTAAGCATTATTCGTGTTAGGATATGGGCAATACTTAAATAGTGGTCAGAATCCATATTTGCTCCTCTGAAAACTCTCACATTGAGGAGATTGAATATGTGCCTTCGGTCGATTAGGATATGATCGATCTGGTTCAGAGTTGGCCCGTCAGGTGTTTTCCAATTCCTTTGTGGATTTTCTTATGAGGGAAGAGGGTACTGCCAATAGTAAGATCTCGAGAGGCAGCAAAATTTATAAGTCTTACTCCATTGCCATTGCTTGACTCATGCAGACTATGGCGACCAATAACTGGGTGAAATATTGATTCCATCCCCACTTTTGCATTAAAATCACCTGCAATAATTTTCAAATCATATTGTGGGCAGGCATCCACAGTTCTCTCCAAGAGCTCATAAAAGGCTTCTTTTTTTCCATCTTCCGAAACTTTTGTGGGGGCATGCACACTTAAAATGGAATAGTTATAAAATGTTCCATGGATTCTTACTACACAAACTCTTGGACTTACAGCTCTGAACCAAATTATTTGTTGTCGATATCTTCTTTTTATCACAAACCTGTACCACATTCATGCGACCTCTCATTACAGCTGTAGTAAATGGTGTGGCGCTTCTTCTCCATAATTTCCTGGCCAGTCCATCAGATTTCCTGGATGGCAGTAATGTCCAGATGATATTTTCCGATTTGTTCTAAGAGCAATTTTAGTGCTCCGGGTCTGTAGAGAGTTAGGACATTCCAATATCCTAAGTTAAAGTTAAGCCTGGGGTTGCCAGGTCGTTTCCGTTTTAGACTATTTGATTCCGAGGCTGTTTAAGGTTTCTGGATAATTTATTGGGTAGCGTAAAACGTGGTATTGATATTGGGTAGCGGGGCTATCAACCCAATCTACGTACCCTTGTCTTCTGGTGGGGCTGCCACCTTTGTGTCTACAGACAGACACCCCCTCCGGGGCAGCTACCTAGGAAAGGTGATACTAGGAAGTGTACTGTGTGTGTGACCTTGTGAACAGTGTGCTGATTTGTGAACTGTGTGAGTGATAGTGTAAGTGTACCCCCAACCTGGAGGGCCAGTGGTCGATTGCAGTACTACGACCGGACGATGGGGCCACCACATCACTACACCATATATTTTTTTTTTTTTTTAATTTTCTTTTAATATTCTTATGAACAACTATTTGGTGACCTCTGATCTATTTATTGTTATAAAATAATAATTCATGGTTTCATACCATTCTACAATATTCTGCAGGCAGAATTGATTGATTGAACAAGTTTTCAAAATACTCTACAATATATCAACACCCTTATAGAAAGTTTATGCCCTTAATAGACTTCGGGTTAAATTAAAAATATTCTGAATAGCAATTTACTAAATTATAGATTATTTATAAACTTTTCATATCATTATGACACAACACTGAGAAGTAAATAGATAGATTTTTTTTTTTATTATAATGATAACATAAAAAATCTCTTGAAACAGTAAATTTTTAAAGAATATTTGAAGCGTTGATACCAATAAATTTTACAGAAAAAATGATTACCTCAGAAAGCCTAGCCCTAATAGTTGAGCCAGCAATTGAAAATTGTGTGTTTTCAAATATTGTTAACCAGAATGTCATAAGTAACCAGTGGACAGCACAGGCAATTGCAGTCATCAATGGGAAGATTGAAGCTGCAGCTGATATACTAAGAATTCTAGATACCTGGAACCATCAATAAATTTATTGTGAAATAATTTAAATCATAAGCAGAGAAAATTAAATATCTACCAATTTTATCTTTCATCTTTACAATATGTATATACAAGGTGTACAGTATAAGAACCAGAAAACTTCAGGGTCTGATTCTGCACATCAAGACCAACAAAGAAGTTCATAAAAACCATAGTTCGATTCCAAACAGAAAAACAGAAAATTTAAGTTTTGTGATTTTTTAAAGTAATTCACGTATTTTGTTAAATAGGAAGAGATCACTCAAAAATTATTCTAGATAATTAAGCTCCAATTGCACCATCGTAAAGCAGACAAAATTTTCTTTAAGAAATATAGTTAGACTTTACTAAATTCATTGCAGCCTGCCGCTGCACCATGGAAACCATGGTTCGCAGCTACGTGAGGTTGGGTGACCCCCTCCAGGCTGTCAGTGCTCCCGCAAGCAATAAATGTCTGTAAGAAAACCACATCGCGCGGCCAAAGATCTACAAGGTCTATAGAGCCAACCGAAAAAAAAATAAAAATATATATATATATATGTATATATATATATATATATATATCTTTATGTTTTACTGAATAAATCACGTTCAAACGATCTTAGAAATTAAATTACAAGATCACAAGTAAGAAGGTGGAGCAGCTATTAGTGCAAGCTGTAAAAATGGGTGAGAAAGACTTTGTTATTCCATGTATCTGCACGGACAAGAAAAATTGGTATTTACTCCCGGAAGACTTAATGGAATCCAAGCTACACACAGTCCTAACAGGTAAGAAACCTATAATTAATGCTATGTTGGCCATTAAAAATGTAAATAGTTATAGAACTGTAGCTATTAAAATAGAAGATGTTATTCGGAAGGAATATTTTGATGAATTATTGAATGTCTGTTTTCGGGAGTTACCATTAGAGGAATCGTTGCAGAAAAAGGCTCCTACAACTCGTCCTGTTGAACCTCCTTATCAGGCGGATCTAGAGGATTGAATTAGACAATTCAAGCTACAATTTCAGTTAAATTCAGACCAAAATGAAATGAAACTACATCAAAAATTTGTTCTAGAAAGATTTGATAAAAAACGATCATTCTACAGAGTGGTTACGTAGGTTTGAAGAAGAGTGTAACCGGTTCCAGATAAAATCTGATGTTCTAAAAAATCAAGCATTGCGGTTTTTCCTTGTTAATGGTCCCACGACTGATTGGTGTAAAACAAATTTAAAGAAGATCGGTCTAAACGATTCCTGGGAAGTTCAGAAGGGTTCTTTCCTGAAGGTTTTTGTTGATAAGGGATGGCCTCTAGTTAAGAGAGCTTTTAGCTATAAATTTTTAGCTTGACAGAGAAGAAATAACCTCAATGGGTAAATTATATTTAGAACTGAGAAAATTAGAAGATGCCTTTAGCAGGAAAAAGAAGGAGGCACTTTCAAGTCCAAGTTTCAATAAAAAATCTGTCTTACAGCCTAATAAAAAATATGATCAACAGAAGAATGATACTCAGCAAAAACCATGTTCTGTTTTTGTAGGGCTAGGTTATAACAATCGTTATCACTTGGTATCTGAATGTCACAACAGAAAAATTATAGCTCAAAAGCAAAAAACTAATATGACTGAATCTGAGGTGTTGAAACTGAAGCTTTAAACAAGAGAGCCGGACGAAATTAGATCCGTTGATAAAACTAAATATAGTCGTAGATGATGATTTTAAGGTGAATGCAGTTTATGATTATGGCTCTTATGTTACATTAATTAATCAACGAATGGCTGACTTGCTGAAGTTGAAATTAATAGAACAAAAAGGAGTACTAAAAACTATCAGTGGACATAATTTCACCTCAGCCTGGGCCAAGATAACACTTCGAATTGGTAACATTACTGATTATATTACTTCTTACGTTGTCAAGAATGATAATTTCTCCTATGATGTACTATCAGGTATGGATGCTATCAAGAAGTTCAAGCTGATATAAGATGAAAATCTTCAAATTTTGCAACGCACTTGTGACTCAAAGGTCATAAACTTACAGGCAGCTGATGATGATCATAAAAGTATCTTTGCTCGATTACCTTGTGATCAGATGGAAATAAATCTCAGTGAGAATTCAAATGTAAATGGAGCAGAGTTAAAACATATTGACAATGAGGAGCATAAACAAACGAATCTATTAGAAAATACAAGCCTTTTCCTGCGGATAGCTAATAGCTTCTTATCGTAGGTGGCGTACTTTTTCTGAGCTGGAACGAAAGCCTTGGAGAAAAATCCGAGAGGCCACCAAACGTTTCTATCCTTCTGTTGCAAAACCGTTCCCATGGCAGTGCAGGAGGCATCATACACCAGCACGAGTTGGGCGTCCTCCTTCGGATGTCCTAGTACTACAGAGTTCTGGATGGCAGTTTTGCAGCGTTCGAACGTATGGATAGCTTCTCCGTCCCAGTCAACAGGCATCTTGGTGTTTTTCTTCACTCCAGCCAGACACTTGCAAGGCCGTCGCTCTGGGTATGCAACGAGGGTGGACGAAATCGACCAATTAAACAACACAATTTGTACATTCATGAAATTTTTGTCACAATCTTTGTAGTAGGAATCGAGATCTGCTGAGTCCGCCCCAATTTCGGAGGGATTACCCCCTCTGTGGGCGTTGAAATGGGGTACATGATATTCGCAAAATAATTTGCACAAAATTAGTCGAGGAAGGTACTTATAGTTTTTTTTGTTTCTGAATCGATTGAGACTGCTCCCATGACTAGACAGTCAATAGTTTACAAGTTGTTACTGATTTTAGTTGTTAAAAAAACATTTTGCAGTTGAATTATATACAGGGTGTACCGTAAGTCACGGAAAATATTTAAAGAAGGGATAGTAGACCTCAAGAGCAACAATAAAGTTCATATGTGCCCTGGTCCGATACCACACAGAATAACATGAAATTTAAAAGTTTTATGTTTTTTAAAGTAAGTCATGTTTTTTGTTGAATAGGAAATGATCACTCTAAAACAAGTCAAGGTAGCTAAGTTTCGATTGTACCTTAGCAAAGAAGACAGAATTCTCTATACGAAATATAGTTTGGCTTAAATAAAGGAGGCTTTCGAGTGGACCATTAGAGAAAAGTTTTTTTTTTTTTTTTTAAATCACACTCTATTTGTGAATGTTTTTCTTAGCCCCTTGCCTTGCTACTGATACTCCACTTCTAGAAAAACTTCTACTTTTATTAATCTTTGATTTCGTATAAATGAAACAAAGTTTTTTTTGGGAGGTTTTCCCGACGGAGAAGTGTTTTGAGAATGAAATTTATTTAATTCACTTTGTTTCTAGTCATTAAAATAACAGACAAATACAGAATAAAAACTTCTTTGTGGAATAAAACAATAGTTAACCAAAAAATATCTGTTAACTAACCAAAACAATTCTGAAATTAAATATGAAATGAAACTGTCCCTGAAAATGAAAATAAATAAACATCGACAAATTAAAATGTATAATGCTTAAATATTTAAAAGAAGAAAATACTTTTACCACTGGACTAACAATAAACATACAAAACATACTTAAAATAAAAATATCTTTACTTAAATAATTGTCAAAATAACAGAGAGGACACTTCATTTGCACTCATTAAAACAGCCATTGCTTCATTCTCTTACTCATAATATTTTTTTATTATATATTACATGTTTTGTTGTTAGTACTGTAATAAAATAATTTTCTTTTTTTAATTATTTAAGCATTATTCATTTTAATTTGTCGATGTTAATTTTATTTTTATGAATAGTTTCATTTCCTCTTTAATTTTATAATTTTGTTGGTTAGTTAACAGATACTTTTGGTTAACTATTGATTTATTTCACAAAGTATATTTTTATTCTTTATTACCGTTTTATTTTAATTTCTAGAAACAAATTGAAAATAATAAATTTCATTCTCAAAACACCATTCCTATTGGGGAAACCTAAATTCCACACCATACTTTTGAGCAAATTAGGTGCCAATTTAAAAAAAAAACCTCAACTTCATTCATACGAAATTAAAGAGTAATAAATGGAGAAGCTTACTTGTAAGTGTGATATCTGTAGCCCAGCAGGGGGCTGAGCAAAACATTCACAAGTAAGTGTGATTTTAAAAATAAAACAAAACTTTTTGTTATAAGTCCCTCCGAAAGCCCCCTTAAAATGAGCTTAGTTAAGCCAAATTATATTTCTTAAAAATAATTCTGTCTACTTTACGATGGTGCAATTGGAACTTAATTACCTTGAATAGGTTTTGGGTGATCGTTTTCTATTTAACAAAAAAATGACTTATGTAAAAAACACATAACTTAAATTTTCAGCTTTTCTGTTTGGAATCAGACCATGATTCATATTAACTTTTTTGAGGTGCAGAATCAGCCCCCGAAGTTTCCTGGTTCTTATACTGTACACCCTATATATTGTAAAGATAAAATTTTTATATATTTAATTTTCATAAAATTAAAATTTAAGAGTAGGAGTTTAAAGTGGAAATTGATCTAGTTGGTTCTGTGAATGGAATTGTGATTGCAACATTCATTGTAATTTAAATTAGAACATATTCGTATTTTTTTTTTTTTTTGAGTATGTATATTATTATCATATATAATAAATAACGTGTATATTTGTAACGTGTAATTAACTATGAAGAATTTTTTTATTTATGTTGTTTGAGAATAATTAACACAGTCAAACAAGCAGTGAACCATAATGCCAGTGTAACTGTCGGAAGTAATACAAAAAAGGACTACATTTTGTATATACTCATTTAAAATTCATTAATAAATGCAAAATCCAACATAAATTAAAATTTGTCGGAGTTTACACGTGTAAATAAATGAATGAAAACTAAGGGACTGAGAAAATAATGAATAGTAAAAGACTACTTTTCGGTAGTTAACGGGTAAAATAGCATACCTGAGCTAAGTAGCAAGGCAGTCTTAATTAAAGAGTCGTCGAGTTCAGACCTCTAGGCTCAAGGTCAGAGTTAAATGGTGGCACTACCAATTTTTTCATTTATCACTTTTTACTACCATGATTTTCTTCAAGATAAAGAAGATTATGAAGAATAGCAGAGACATAGGAAGGATTAGAAGAAAGAGGACATCTATCAAATTATTAAAACATTTTCAACTTTTAATTTTTATAAATCAACAATATTTATTTTCGTTAATTTAATTATGTTCATATGCATTAGATATAGATTGATACTTGATAACCATGCATT
>OX411307.1:8028171-8093171 GCA_948150685.1 Rhaphigaster nebulosa
ACATTGTTTTCGGTTTGACAGAAGAATCAAAATTGAAAATCGAAAAACATCGGGACCCTAGTTGAAACAAGAATGGGATCTCGGAAGAAAATTTTGGAGAAGGTCTGAAAATTTATTCATTTAAGTTCTTTAGGGTACTGATTACGAATTTTAACTTTGTTATCTCAAATTTTTCCCGAAAGTATAAAAAAAATGTTTTTTTTTTTTTTTTTTTTAGCTCATATCTGGAAACCATGGATTATTTAAACAAATTCTAATATTTATTGTATACAAAATTAAAGAAGAGTAAATTTTATTAAAGAGTAAATTTTGATTTTAAAGATTGTTTTTTGTTTGGAAGCACCGTTATGAAGTGAACGCGTTTTGAAGTTATGAGGCTGAATGTTCAAATCAATAATTGAACATAAACTCCCGGAGGAAAGCTTTGGGGAAGTCCTGAAAATTTGTTGTGTTATGTTTCTAAGGGTACTGATCACGAATTTCAACTTTGTTACCTCGAATTGTTCCTGGAAGTAAAAAAAAAAAAAAAAGAAGTTTTTAGTTTGGCTGATCTGTTTTTAAGTGAGCACAATTCAAAATAATGAAGCGATTCTATCGATGGTCTCATCTTGCCCCATATACAACCTATCTTTAACCCTAGCGTTCACCCTCATTTCATTCGTTTTAGCTATGTTTAATGAAAGGCCCACCTATGCTAATTCGTCTTTAAATTTTATTGCTTTATATTCGATATCTCAGAAACGTGCTAGGACACAGATATCGTCAGTGAATTCTAAATCTTCGAATAGGTCTGTTGTGTTCCTTTGTATTTCTCTCTTTCTATTTCTTATAGTTATATGCATTACGTAATCCATTACGACCAGACATAGAGTGGGAGACAAAACACATCCTTGGCGTACTCCATTTGTGGTTCTGATTGCCCCAGAAAGTTCGCCCTCATGAAGAGCTCGACACTCGGGGTCTTCATATAATATCTTTATAAGGTTTAATATTTTTTCTGGAATTCCATTATCCATATTCCAAGCAACCGCCACATTAAATCCCTATTAACCGAGCCAAAAGATTTTCTAAGTATATGAAGACCATGATTAAGGGGCTTTGCCATTATTTACTATTTTCTATTATAATGCGCCACGAGTTTATAAGGTCGATGCAACTCTTGCCGCTCCTGAAGCCAGCCTGTCATTTTCTTAGGCTTTGGTCGATACTCTTCGTAATCCAATTCTTTATTATTCTTGAAAGGGCTTTACTTGGAACAGATAGCAATGTAACTCCTCTACAATTATGGCAGTTTGATGCATCTCCCTTTTTGGGAACATTTGCAATTATTTATTTTCGCCAATCTGTCGGAATCTCTCCTCTACCTCACATTTAAACTATAAGTGGTAACAGGAGCTTGGTTGTGGTATGCAGGTCAATCTTAAGGACTTTTGCTTTTGATTTCAATTAGTGCATCTAAAATTTATAACTTGTTCGGAGGGTCAACGCAGATTTCTGGAATGTCTTTGTTTGGTATATCTACATTTATGAATGTATTGTTCATTACTATATTTGTAGCTCTATTCAAAGTTTCCTCAAAATTTTCCTTCCATCTCCGCAATTGTCATGGTCAAGATCTGTCCTCGCTTATCTTATATTGGCTTGTTTCTCGTTAGACTCTTCCCCCTAGCAAGCGGGAGATTTTATATAGCTCTATATTATTAACTTTTTTTACTGCTTCTTCTGCGTCTTTTGCAAAATCTTTGATCCAGTTTCTTTTGTATCTTCTAACGCTCTTTTTAAATTTCTTATTTAAATCGCTGAATGTTGCTAAAGCCATTTCTTTCTATTGACTTTTTTTGCAAGGTTTATTTCATTTATTGATGACCTCCGATCTTCAATTTCTTTCCATGTTTTTTTAGAGAACCAATCGTTACTCTCGAGGTTTCTGAAGCCTAGAACGTCTTGGCTTATATCTTCAAAAGTAGTTTTGATTTCAGTCCAGGAGTAGTCGACATCTTCGCTATTGTCCAAATTCAGCTCTTCATATTTATTTTTTATTTAAATTTTAAATTCTTCCTTCATTCTTTCGCTTTTTAAATTATTGACAGCACCCTCGGTAACCTAATAATGGATACTTTTTTTTTCCACCCTTCCTAGCCATTTCTGGCATACGGGGTTCGGGAGCGGTGGGGTAGTGTGCTGGGATAACGCATGCCACTGCTCCCATAAACAACACTTTATTCTCATTATTTTCTTATTATACAATAATCACTCTGAGGACTGTTTATTTTGGGGAACAACATTTTCATGCTACTGTGGTGCAGCCCAGTGCGCGGTTGCGCACCTTATCTGCTGCCAAACGGCATGGCCAGTCCTCCTGGCTCTCTGCATCCGTCCGGTCCCAGTCCGCATCCGTCCGGTGCCGTCCAGCTCTCCTATGATCACTGACCAAGAAAGGTCGATTCGATGTTCCACTGTATCAGATCCTGTGCTGCTGTATCCTGTACATTGGTCTCTGACCCGAGTAGGTCGTTCCGATGTTCTTCAGTATTGGATTCTGTGCCAAAGTAAAGAGTATATATCCTTGAACATGTCACATTGATCTACGACCCAGGTAGATCGCTTCGCTGATTAAGTGTATCAGATCCTATGCCGTTGTATTCTGTATATATCCATAAACCTGTTACATTGGTCTCTGTCCCAAGTAGGTCACAGTATAGGATCCTGTGCCGCTGGATCCTTAACGTATCGATGAATCTGTCTCCATGGTCTCTGGCCCAGGTAGGCCCTACGAAGTTCTAAAGTATCAGATCATGTGCCGCTATATACTGAACGTATCCTTGAACCCGTCACATTGGTGACTGACTCAGGAAGGTCGCTTCGATGTTCTGCAGTATGAGATCGAGTGCCGCCTTATCCTGTAAATGTCCTTGAACCCCTCGCATTGGTCTCTGACCTAAGTAAGCCACATCGTGGTTCTTCGGTACTAGAACACGTGGCGCTGTATTGGTCTCTGACCCAAGTAGGTCGCTTCGATGTTCTTTTACTTTATGTCCTAAGCCGCACCGACCGAACATATTCTAGAACTCGTCACATTGTTCTATGGCCCAGTTAGGTCGCTTTGATGACCTACCGAATCATATCCTGTGCCTCTGCATTCTGTATATTTCATGAACCCGTCACATTGGTCTCTGACCCAAGTAGGTCGAAGCGACGGTCTTCAGTTTTAGATCCTAAGCCGTTGTGACTGAACATATCCTTGAACTCGTCACATTGTTCATGACCCAGGTAGATCGCATCGATGATCAACATTATCAGATTCTGTGACGCTTCGATGTTCTTCAGTATTAGTCTGTGCTGCAGTAAACTGTGCATATCCTTGGACAAGTAGCAATAGTCTCCGACATAGGTAGGTCGCTTCGCGTATATGTGTACCAGACTCTTTGCTGATGTATTTTGTATATATCCTTGAACCCATCACTAAACCTATTCAATGTTCTGCAGTATAAGATCCGGTGCGCTGTTTTCTATACATATTCCTGAACCCGTCACATTGGTCTCTGGCCCTGGCACGTCGCTTCGAAGATTAAGTGCATCAGATCCTCTGCCGCTGTATAATGTACATATTCGTCAACCCATCACGTCGGTCAGTGACCAAAGTAGGTCGCTCAAATGTTTATCAGTATTAGGTCCCTTGCCGCTGAATATATATATATATATATATTCGAACCGGTCAAATTGTTCTCAGACAAAGGTTTGTCGCTTCTACGATTTTGTGGATCGTATTCTCTGACCCAGGTAGGTCGCTTCGATCCTGTGTCGCAGTCAAGAGTACAAATCCTTGAACCCGTTACATTCGTCTCTGAACCAGGTAGGTTGCTTCGATGTTCTACAATATAAAATCCTGTGCCGCTGTATTCAAAAATATATTTGAACCCGTGACATTGTTCTATGACCCAGTTAGGTCGCTTCGATGACCTACCGAATCATATCCTGTGCCGCAGGATCCTGTACATATCCTTGAACCCGTGATATTGGTCCCTGAACCAGGTAAGTCGTTTCACTGATTTAGTGTATCAGATCCTGTGCTGCACTAATCTCTTCATATCCTTGAAACTATCACATTGGTCTCTGACCTAAGTAAGCCACATCGATGTTCTTCAGTATTAGATCCTGTACAGCAGTAAATTGTGCATATCCTTAATCACGTAGCACTAGTATCTGACACAAAAAGGTTACTTTGATGATCTGCAGTATGAGATCCTGTGCCGCTGTATGTTGTACATATCCTTGAATCCTTCACATTGATCTCAGACCCTTCTTGGTTGGTTCAATTTTCTACAGTATTAGTTCCTATTCCGCAGTAAACTGTTTACATCCTTGAACCTTTGACATTGGTCTCTTACCCAAGTAAGTCGTTTCAATGTTCTACAATACCGTATTAGTCTCTGACCCAAGGTAGGTCGCATCGATGATATAGTTTATCAGATCCTTTTTGCTGTATTCTGAATATATCCTTGAACCCTTCACATTGATCTCAGACCCTTCTTGGTTGGTTCAATGTTCTACAGTATTAGTTCCTATTCCGCAGTGGGCTGTACATGTCCTTGAACACGTCACAATTGTCTCTTGCTAAGGTAGGTCGCTTCGATGATCAACAGTATTAGATCCAATGCCGCTGTATCAAATACATATCATTTAACCCGCCACATTAGTTTCTGACCCAGGTAGGTCACTTTGATGTTCTACAGTATTAGATCCTGTGCCGCTGTATCCTCTACCTATACATGAACACGTTGCGTTGGTCCCTGACCCATTAAGGTCGCTTCGATGTTCTACAGTATGAGATCCTGTCTACGCTGTATTCTGAATTTATATATGCTTGAAGCCGTCACATTGGTCTCTGACTCTGGTTGGTTGCTTCTATTTTCTACAAATTTAGTTCCAGTTCCGCAGTACAATATTCCTATGCTTGAACCTGCCACTTTGGTCTC
The DNA here is from genome assembly GCA_948150685.1 of Rhaphigaster nebulosa. Taxonomy (NCBI): domain Eukaryota; kingdom Metazoa; phylum Arthropoda; class Insecta; order Hemiptera; family Pentatomidae; genus Rhaphigaster; species Rhaphigaster nebulosa. Next base: position 8,033,148 of record OX411307.1, read on the forward strand.
TTACCCCTGATATAAGCTTCGATATTCTACAGTATCAGATCCTCTCGCTGTATCCTGTACTTTTCTTCAACCAGCCACATCGGTCTCTTATCAAAATACCTCGCTTTGATGTTCTTCAATATTAGCTCCTGTGCCGTTGTATCCTGTACAGATTGAACCCATCACATTAGCCACGGACCCAGGTAGGTCGCTTTAACAATCTACAGTATTAGATTCTGTACCGCTGTATTCTGTATATATCCTTGAACCCGTCACATCGGTCTCTGACCAAAGTAGATCGCTTCGATTTTCTTCAGTATTAGATCCAGTGCAGCAGTAAACTGTACATATCCTCGAACACGTCAAATTCTTCTCTGACCAAAATAGGTCGCTTCGATGATTTAGTGCATCAGATCCTGTGCCACTGTATCCTGTACATATCCTTGTACCATTCACTTTTTTCTCTGATCCAAATAATTCGCTTCGCTGATTTAATGTATCAGATCCTGAATTCTGTTTAAATCCTTGAACCCGCCACATTGGTCTCTTGCCCAAATAGGACGTTTCGCTGATTTAGTATATCAAATCCTGTGCCGCTTTATTCTGAATATATTCTTAAACCCAATGTTCTGCAGTGTGAGATACTGTGCGGTCGCTTCGATGTTCTTCAGTATCAGATAATGTACCATTTTATGCTGAACATATCCTTTAACCCGTCACAAGGGTAACCTACTCAGGTACTTTGCATCGCTGATTTTGTGTATTTGACCCTATGCCGCTGTTTTATACATATCCTTGTTTCCGTCACTTTGGTCTCTGACCCTAGTAAGTCACATCGATGTTATTCAGTACTACATCCTTTTCCGCAGTAAACTGTTCATATCCTTGAACCCGTCACATTGGTCTCTGACCCAGGTAGTTCGCATTGATACTCTAGAGTATATGATCCTGTGCCGCTGTAGGATGTACATTTTCTTGAACCCGTCACATTTATCTCAGACCCAGGTCGGTTGCTTCGATGTTCTACTGTATTAGATCTTATGCCGCTGTATCCTGTACATATCCTTGAACCTGTAACATTGGTCTCTGACCCAGGTAGGTCGCTTCGCTGATTTTATGTATTAGATTATGTTTTGCTGCATATATTTTGTACATATCCTTGAACCCGCCACTGGTGTCTCTGAAACAGGTAGGTCTCTTCAATGTTCTTCAGTACTAGATCCTGTGCCGCCGTAAACTGTACGATTCCTTCAATCTCTCACATTCTTCTCTGACCCCGGTAGGTCGCTTCGATAATCTACAGTATTAGATACTGTGTCGCTGTATCCTGTACATATCCTTGAACTCGACACACCTGTCTCTGACCCAAGTAGGTCGCTTCGATGTTCTTCAGTATCAGAACATGTGCCACTTTATACTGTTTATAGAACTGCATGGGAGATTTTACTGTCAGCTGCATTAACCTGAGATTGATGGTGAGCGGGAGGTGTTGGATGGTGAGCTGAGAAGTTCATTGGATAACGATTGGGCAACTATTCGGTGAGACTGAAGGGTTTGCAATAGCTACCGAAGAGCAGGATATTGCGACAAAGGCATATAGAAGACATATTCTGAAGGAGAATTTGGTGACAGATAAATGTCGCCTTTGCTCCAGGACACATGAGTCTATTCAACATATAACAAATGGATGCGAGACTTTGGCTGGGACGGACTACTTGATTAGGCCATATATATATATATATATAGAACAATAAGACTTCTGGGCAATGATTAGGTTCCGTACTATCGATATACCCCTGAAAAACTTTTAGAAAATGATTGTGTAAAATGAGGAAATAATCATGGGCCACAGTTTTGCATAACCGTACCACAGTGGTGCAGAATGCCCTAAACCCTGGCATAAATCCAAAAATTTTATGTTCACTTTTGAAATTTTTTTACTAAGGTCTGAACACAGCAGGATTTGGCGGATCTCATGCAGGCAGCGACATGTTCCTCGACATGTTATGGAATGCACCAGCTAGCTCCAAAGTCCGCAGTCTCATACTATCTTTCAGAGTGTTCCTATCAACAGTTCTCTTTAAGTGTCTCCCGAACACTGAGTATTTGTGATTTTCAAACAAAACTAATATGGATAGTTTCTCATGTTGCAAGTAATTAAATTTCATATTATATCAACTTTTATCTTTCTTAAATATTGTTTCGGGAGTTTAGAGAAATTCGTTAAAATTAATGCATCTAAATTAACTTTGGAATAACTTTTAAAAAGTTCTCCACAAACTTTTTTACTTTTATAGAAGTTGCTTCTCCGCGATATTTTTTTTTATAATTTTTTTCATAAAAGCGCAATTAAAACCCGACTTTTTTTTTAGCTGCTCCTGCTGATACCAGCTTTACGATACCAGGAGGGAATCGTATGACATACTTAAGTCACTGAATAAGATTGCTATGGAGAAGTTAGAATACCTTAAAAAAGTCATTTCTGAACTTACAAACTGCCCCGAAAATAAGTTGCCTGACCTTTTTCATACATTGTCAGTTTTCATTTCAAAATTTAAGAACAAATGGGAAGAAGTTAAGATAGATTCTTAAAAAGACTTCAATGTGGCTAGATGGCTCTGAAAAACTGAACAATTATGTAAATTTGCCAGTTGTTAAAAAGGTGGGACGGCCAGCTCAGGCGTTTTCAGAATGTGCCGAGAGAACAAAACGGAAAAAGACTGAAGAGCTACGTGCTAGTAGATCTGTTGAAGAGTTAGCATATGCAACGCAGATGAATATGCGTCTTTCTGGGCACACAGACACATCTGTCATTATCAAAGAAAATACCAACACAACTCCTACCAGACCAAAAACATATAGGCTAGGTTTCAGATGTCTCCAAGAAAACAATCTTGAACAAATGTCAGGAATAGAAGCACTGGCGTTATTAATTGATGCAAATCTTACCCGGCACCAATATTTAACCAATGTTTAATTAGAAATAAGGTCAAAACTAGGTTCCCGTCATACAAAATAGTACAAGAGGCAAAAAAGCTATGCTATTCTAACGTTGAATGCGTAAATATTAATGAAACCACTGCGGAAGTTATCATGCAAGCCCTTCTTGATCATACAATTTCTCGTTTGTTGCACGCCCAAAAATATGTTTTTCTGCCCTTAAACCTTAAGGGTACTCCAAGAATAAAAAGTATGTTGATAAGTAAATGGCTTATTGATGGAACTTCTGGGAATTCAGAATATAAGCAAAAATTAAGTGAAGGACAGGAGGGCGATTCTAGTTTCATCATGTCAGCAGTGGGACCCTTAAAATTAATTATGCATGAAGACAATGGAAACGAAAAAAATATTTGCCAAAATCCAAGGACATCCTCCACACAATATTGTCGGCCACTTAAATTTAAATTTGCACAGGAGGATGTTGTAGAAGTAAAAAATATTAAAGCATCTGTGAACGAGCAAGTTAATAAACAACTGTTACCATTCACTATTTATTTAGAAGACTATAAATATTGAAGTGCACCATAAACTTCTACTCACGATGGTTGACGGAAAAGTTTGTAATTATTTAACAGGCAATACCCACACACAAAACTGCGGGTTAAGCTCAAAGGATTTTAATAATATTGAGCTCGTTAATGGAACTTTATTTGATGCAAGGAATTTCGAATTCGGACTTTCCATTTTACATAGTAGGATTCGATTCGTTAAATACCTGCTTCATATTTCATACAAAATACCCATAGCAAAATGGCAGCCTCGGAGTGAGGAAGAAAAAGAAATAGTAAAAAATACGAAAATTAAAATACAAAAAAAGTCTAGTTGACATCCGCATGATGGTATAGAAGCATCAATCTATTTAGGGATTGATAAATTATTTTCCACTTCTATAAATTTGTTTTATTGAAAACTAGTTTCGAATGTTATACATTCATCCGCAGTTCTAAAAACATACAAAAAAATTCAAAAATAAGCAATTCAAAAATAGTTTGGTATCATTATTCATATTAAATTAAATTATTGTAAATCAGTATTCATTAATTATTATATATTAATCATAAATGATTAATTATAATCATTAATTATTAATTATTATTATTATAAATCAGGTTCATTCAGGTTCTTTCGTTCATTGTTAGTTCAATGCGAGAAGATATCAGTACAAACATTTCTGTTTGATATAACCCATTTAAACCTTGGTGAGCACCAACATGTATTTGGCTTCTTGTCTTAATTAAATTCATAATTCATAAATGTTTTAAAATACTGATTTATATTAATCTAATTTAATATTTATAATAATACCAAACTATATTTTGAATTGCTTATTTTTGAATTTTTTGTGTGTTTTTAGAACTGAAGATGAATGTATAACATTCGAAACTAGTTTTCAATAAAACAAATTTATAGAAGTGGCAAATTATTTATCAATCCCTAAAAAAGGTTTAGAGAAGAAACTGGATTATAATTGATAAACCTAAACCTAGTTTTGGTAGTTCTAATGACGGGAATAGAGCCAGGCGATTTTTGAGAACTATAAAATATCATCTAAAATAAGAGGCGTCAACAAAGACCTTATATGTGGTTTTGGAGTGGTATTGAAAAATATTTCAAGTGGATATAATATAAACATAGAAAAATTTAGGTATTTTACTGAGGAAACCGCAGAAATGTTTGTGCGCTTTTATGGATGGTATCCAATGCCTTCAACTGTTCACAAAATTTTAATTCATGGTCCTGATATAATATCATATCATGATGTATTACCTATCGGACAGTTAATCGAAGAGGTATAAGAAGCTCGTAATAAAGATTTTAAACAAGCACGAAGACACTTCTCACGAAAGACCTCAAGAGTTTACACCAATACAGATATTATTAACTCTCTTCTAATATCTTCTGATCCGATAATTTCATACTTGCGGCCATTACCAAAAAGGAAACTAAAAACTATCACTCAAGATGACCTGCAGCTTTTATAGACCCCTGAAATTCCTATCTCAAAGTATGAGGCTCACACTGACTGAAGACAGCATTAGCGATGAAGACAACATATATTGATCAGAAGAGTGAAGAGTGAAATGATATATATATATATATATATATATATATATATATATATATATATATATATATATATATATATATATATATATAAGAAAATCTAACTAGAAATGTTCTTTTTAAAAATAAGCCTGTAATATTTTAACATAACTAGAATTTTTTTATTTTATTCTTGGATATGGCTCCTTATTTATAGGACTTTTGTGCCAGTAACTGACATAACAGGGATTTTATATTGTTGCATGGACCATTTACACATCATTTACGTTATAATTTTTTGTAAAAATTCCATACATTAATTTATGCCACAAATTTAGAGCATCTACCCCGCTGTGCGTCCTGGCATTAAACACAAAATAAACAAAGTGGCCAGAATCATAGATGTAGCAGTCCGAAGCGATTCCAAACTATTGACAACTAGTGCCGAAAAAATTAGGAAGTATCAAGAACTTGCCTTAGAGTTGAAATCTCTTTATCATCTGACCCCAATAGTCATTTTCTCGAATGGACTAATACGCAATAGCAAAAAGATGGTACGGAAGACATTGGCCTGGATCTAGAAAAATTAAAATTAGCCCAGAAGGCCGTTCTGCTGGATACCTGCAGGATTGTAAGAAAATTTTTAAATAAGTAAAATCATCTGCATTCCTTTGATTGTTTTTCCGGGATGTAGATGTAACTCCAGGAATCTGAGAGAAGAAAGGAATAGAACAATAATAATAATTGACAAGACTGAGACATTCTGAATTTTAGAAAACAGAAGTCCCACGGAATGTCGAAAGAAAATACAAGGGAGTTGGATACGCTTGCGATAAAGCATGTGATTTGAATTTTGGGATATTCCCATTTTTGGGAATTTGTTTTTCATAATAATTTTGGAATATTATGAAATATTTTGGGAGGAATATTTTCGAGGAATCTATTCCAATATTTTTCTCTAATTCAAATTAAAAAAAAAATGTATTCAAATAAATATAACATTCGAACAATTATTTGTATTTGATAACTGATTGAATAAATTTATTCATTGAATATTAACCCATTCATTCGTTATTTATGAAAAAATAGAAGTTTTATTCCTAGTTTATTACTTTTTTTCTGAATTAAATTTGCTCAACACTGGAGATGGCCAAAGCCCTCTGTAATTTATAAAATTTTAAATTTCTTCACAAGACGAGGACATTCTGACTTGCAAAATAGATAAAACGCACGGAATGTCGAAAGGAAATCAAAGGGAGTTGGATACACTATCGATAAGGTATGCGATTTGAATTCTGGAAATTTCAGAGGAAAAACATCCTAGGCTTTTGGTTTTTTAAATACTTAAAATATTATTTTCTATTCGAATATTTTTTCTTATTTAAATACATTTTTTTTATTCGAATAAATTTAGCATTCGAATAAATATTCGTGTTTGATTGCTGAAAAATTATGAATAAATTTATTAACTGAAAAATAGAATAACGAATTAATGGGTTATTCGCTATTCATGAATAAATCATAAGTTTTATTCTTTATTTATTACTCTTTTCTGAATAAAATTTGCCCAATACTGGTTAGGGCCAATGCCCAACTGTAATTTATAAAATTTTAAATTTCCTCACAAGACGGGGACATTCTGACTTGCTGAATAGAACTTCTTTTCTTTCTTTTTTCAATAATTTACAAATTATAGGTTTTATCTTTTTTTTATCTCATTAATTAATAAATTCGATTAATTAAAATGAGAAAGTAATGCTGAATATATTAATTTTCAAATAAAAATAACACTATAACCAAAGCTTTATTTTTTATATTTAAAAAATTGTCTATATAAGGCTGATATATCATCTCAAGTAAAAATACAAACAATATATTGCTTTGGGACAGTTTCGTAATACAAATGAATCATTTGTACAAAAAAAAAAAAAAGTGACTAATGAAATAGTGATAATAATGAAATGAATAAATAATTAATAAAAGGAACTCAGATTGTTGTGGTATGAGAGGATTAGGTAGCGATGTTGAAAACGAAATTAAATGGAAAATCGACCAGTGTGGACATAGCTCAAAGAAGATTGGCTGAGGTTTCGTAGTGACTTGAAAGAGGATCATCGGGGCTTCGAGCACGTCCGAAACGGTTCCTGGTAGGATCTCTTCTCACCAACTCTCTGATTTCGGGGTTAATCCTGGGAGCAGAAGGACGTCTGAAAGTAAAGGTCTTCTGGGGTGCGAGGTGATTTAGGAATATGAAGAGGTTGGAGAAGAGGCATTCTGCCATTCCATACATTGAATAGAATAGATAGGGGATAGAGAGTCAAGAAAAAAAATTAGTGAGTCGGGGACCCCCCGGGAAATCTCCTTACGAATGAGTTTAGAAGTTGGAATATTATAAACTATTTTTACAGATTATTAATCCTAAAAATTCTTCACATTTTACCATCCTCTCAACAAAGCAATAAAAAATCAGTAAATAAATTAAAAATTGTATTGTAATGGAATAAAATGTAAAATAAAATAGTAAAATGTAATTGTATATAAATGGAAATATAATTGTGTATGTAGTTAGAAGTGATAGATTAATATACGGGGGAGCATAAACTTATTTCTTATTTAGTAAAATAAAAAACCCAATGAGCCACCAAATTCTCTTATTTTATTTCATATTACTTCGACGTTTCGACCTTCTTGGGCCATTCTTAAGTCTGTAAAAAAAAAAAAAAAAAAATATATATATATATATATATATATATATATATATATATATATATATATATATATATATATATATATATATATATATATACAACCTACAGTATAAAATTAAATCGACTAAACATTTACATTTTTTACAGACTTAAGAATGGCCCAAGAAAGTCGAAACGTCGAAGTAATATGAAATAAAATAAGAGAATTTGGTGGCTCATTGGTTTTTTTTATTTTACTAAATGAGAAATAAGTTTATACATCCCCGTATATTAATTATCCCTTCTTACCACATACACAATTATATTTCCAACTTAATATACATACATATCCGATTGTGTGTGAGTGTTTTTATTTGTGTATACCTCTTTGTTTGTACCTCTAACGGTGATCCATAATACTAGGATTCTGTGAGCATCGTTAAATCATTACATTTTTCCAGACTTATTGAAAATTATATAAAATTTTTCTTAACAATAATAAAGGGAAAGAAAGAGTGCTAAGATTTCTAGTCTGTTTACTTTGCTAGATGGTGAAATGGCCGGATGTACTACTAGCGGAAACGGCCCCCAATCAGCTGTTGGCTCTAACTGTGCGGAAAATTATCCACTGCCTTCTAGATATGCAGCCAAGATGCCGGCACGAAACCTGAATTGGAAATCCAACCACCAGCTAGGACAATCATCTAATCTCAGTCACAAAACATTCTTTACAATGTTATTTTGGGTTGAACATTGATATTTTGATTCACCTTCAAATTACTCACAAAGCAACATATTTATAATCAATAGAAGGGAAAACAATGATGATTCAAAAATCGACTATATTACAATCGGAACGTAGAGTGAAGGAGAGTTTAATAAAGAATTATTTGGTTAGTATTACTGCTCTTTTGAATGGACAAGAAGTAGCTTCTGCTGAAATTTCTTTTTGTAATTATATTTGCACCATGTGCTTCTTAAATACTATTCTAAAATCCTTTTGTAAAATGTTTCTACGTTAATTGTGTTGTTCAACACCTGTTTCTAACGCCTCATTTTTTCATAAAACAGAAAACTAAATCATACAGGTCTTATACAAAACATGAAGGATACATCTTGTAATCGCATTGTGTAAAAACTGGGTTTGTATTTAAATTTTAATACGCAAAGAGTTACAATTCAGGGACTTAAAATGAAGAAAAATGCTCTTTTAAGTTCCAGAAAAGATTAACATCGTTGAGGAGGATAGCCAATGTACCTCGGTATAGCAAGAAAATAACGCAATTATTGTTTTTTAATCCACTTAAGACGTCCTGGGCTGCACAAAAAAACTCGAAAAAGAAAAAGTAAATACAGTCTGTTTTTAAAAAGATAGAAAGTGATTTATTTATATAGGTTGACAAAAAAATTTAATTATGACAATTTTGTCAAGGCCCGGGTTGAAATATTGAATTTTCCTTTTATAAGAACCCAGTACACATGTTGTAGCTGAGTCAAATGCGTCAATTAGAATTTTGTAAATAGTTTCATTGTTCTCTACTAGATGGCAGCAAGGCCAGAAAAATACGTCAAGTACTGGACCATTGCTGAAACAGCCGGTAGAGAAAGAATGGTGAACGGCTAGCCTTTGCACTCAAACTACCATTGTAGCATTTAAGACTACACTTTAAAAAAATTGAAAATCGTAAGTAGTAAATCATTTTAATTATTCTGTTTTATTAAAAATAAAAAAATAAAAACATGTAGCAATATTATTTTAAGTAATTTTTCTCATCAGATTTGTCGGCAGGAAAATATTTCAATATTGTCTGGGAAATTGACACTGTTTGGTGAAAGCAACTTTGGTGAATATTGGTAATTTTTTTTTATTTTAGTGATTTTCTTTTTTATTGTCATTCCAAAGTACTCTAATATATAATATTGTCCAATAAGCGTTTGCATTTGCTTTTAATTCTAATTTTCTTATTCCTCCGCAGGAAGTTCTTCCTTCTTAATTGAGAAAATATGTCTGCCAGATATATTATCAAAATTTGGAAGTGAGGCATTATGTAATATTTTTTCATGTTCCTATGTAATATTATTTGTTATGAATTTAACTAATAGTATTGTTTTTGTTTCGAAAAAGAGAATTTATAATTTATCAAATCTGGAAGATATAGAGGAAATCCATAGGCAGAGAAATTCAATGAAGGAGATCCAGAAGCAGAAGATATTCTGCCAACAGAATCGTCCTAAATTTAATTTTAATTGAATTTAAACTTCAGTTGAATTTTAATTATATCATTATTCTAATTTTATAAATAACTTTAATTTTAATATAGACTTTATTTTCAATTAATTTCAATAAATATTATACTTGTAATTAAATTCAAATATGTTCAAAACATTACTGGAGATGTAAATAAATACATTTTTTTTTTTTAATTTGAAACGTTTATTTATTATCAAAATCTAGAAATGAGGAATTTAAAACACATTTATACAGTTGTGGTACCCCAAATGTACCATTAATCTCGTAAGATAACGCTTTTTTAAACGGGCACTGGCATTTATGTTGTATCAGCCTATCGTTTCCCAACAAATTTATTTTTTCATTAAAAAATACCAAATCTAAATATTAGATGCCTAAAAGAATAAATATGAAGGTAATAAAAATGTTTTGCAGTGTTCAATAGTTCTGCCCTGTGAAGTGTACAGTACAGTGTTTGACATGAGACTGAAGTATTAAAGATTTCGAGGAAATCCTAGTACTAATCCTAATCCTTGAAAATCCTATAAATTAGCTAATAATATTTGATTTTTCTTCTGTTAACTTGATTTTTTTTTATTATTTCTAAAGCAATTAAGAAATAATTATTTTGTGAAAGTATGTAAAAAGCTGACTGAGGGTGCTCAATCTACAGTGCTCAATATAATTATCAGTACACTTGGTTTTTCGTAAAAAAATATATTTAATAATTTATTGAGCATAAATTAACTGATGGACATGATAAAAACAACAACATTCTTCATTAACATTTACAGGTGAAGGAAATTAGAAATCCGTACAACCTAAGTCAAAACAACAAATAAACAATTCATCTTTGTTAGATTTTTTCATCATTTCGATTTACGGTCCACTTTTTGTGGCTTATCGTTCAATTTGGATCTTTTGGCCCATTTTGAGTTGTATTTGAATAAGAGATTATGTATTAAGTGGATCAAGTCCCCGCAGGAGCTAGCTGATGTGTTTGGCAAGTGGAGTTAAACCCTCCCCCAGTTTCTCGAGTTCAGTACACAACATAACCACATAAAAAGGTACACAACACAACCACATAAAAAAGTACACATACACTATTACAAGGTCATATGGGGGGCTATGGATGAGGATATAAATCGTTCCCAGTTGTCTCGAGGAAATGGGGCCTCCACTACTAGGCCAGTCAGCCGTAGTAGTAAATGGTCGATTCAAAGCAAACAAACTTGCCTCGGACATGGACGGATAAATCGGTTACGACATGGCGCTCGAAAGGACATCAGAATCGGTACTTGAAATATCAAGACATTAAATGACAAAGAGACGCAGATGGTTAAGGAGATGAAGTCCTATGGGGTGGACCTCATAGGCATTTGTAAAGTGAGGAAGAAAGGACACGAAGTAATACGGCCGGATAAATAACATGTACTCATTACCCGGGAGCTCCTGCAGGATTGAGAACTAAAGAAGGAGTGGGGATTATCATGAAGGAAAGCTTATTTGCCAAAGTCGAAGACTGGGAACCGATATCTTCCAGAATAATACTAGCAATTATAAAATTATCAAAAGAAAAGGTAACTCTGATTCAGATTTACGCACCAACAGAGGATGCCATAGATAAGGAGCAATTCTATACAGACCTGGAAAGAGCAGTCACCAAAGAGCAAAACAGAAATAGAGACATAATTATAAAGGAAGACTTCAATGCCCGAACTCGATGGTATTACACAGTCGCTATGGGGTATCTTGGAGGTGAGCGCATTAGAAATAGAAACCGCCAAAGGCTAATAGATCTCTGTTTTGATTATGACCTACTCATTGGAATTCTTTCTATCTGTATATGAAAATCTAAAAAATAACTTTCTCTACAGAAGTAATTAATGTAAATAGTATAATCAACTAAATTATTTACAGTCGAAGGATCAAGAGACTTTTTACCGACGAAAAATAATTAGAGATGCAGAAATTGGCTTCGACCACCTTCTCCTAATAGGAGATACTCACTTCCAAAAATGAACGTCACAGAATCTAAATGAAGATTAACATAAATAAATGAAGTTCTGTATATTCTATCCGCAAGCTTCGGGAAACGTGGATGTTCTGTGAGAAAAAATAAAAATACTGGAAGCAACAACTAGGACTTGTGGGATCACAAAGATTTCACCGAAAAATGAAAGATCGAAGTGGTGGAATGAAAGGGTAAAGGCAGCAGTTGCAAGGGAGAAGATCGCTTGGAAGGATTATATTCGAATTATGACTCTTGTGAATTGGAAACTGTATGCCCGTAGAAGAAACGGGTCGAAATTATTTGAGAGCTGTGACAAGAAACAGCTGGGAGGAATCCGAGTGAAGCCTACACAACAACTGTCATGAAAATACAAAGGTTTTCTGGAAAAAGATCAAGGCAATGAAAGCAAACAGAAGTAAACCTATAAGAAATATAAAGGATAAAAGGGGCTCACTAATCACTAGGGATACAGAAATTCTGAATAGATAGAAACGCCACTATGCAGGTGTCTTTTAAAGCAATGATGCAGAGAATGCGTTCAGTAGACGTGAAACTCGCCTACAAGAATTTTACGAGGTAATCTGGGAGGAGGAGGTAGAGAGCGCTGTCGAAAAACTAAAGAATAGTAAGGCAGCATTAGGGCTGATATTGTACCAGAATTCATTAAATATGGGGGACCTGAATTGATGAAAGTCCTACAGAGCCTCTTTCAAAAAGTTCAAACTTTTGAAGTTACTTACTTACCTACCCTTATGTATGTGATTGAAAGCTGGGCCCCTTCAGGAAAGCGTCCAAGGGGAAGATCTAGATTATCTTGGATGGACAACATCTACAAGATAGGGCAGAAAAGAGGCATGCAACTGAAGGACATGGCTTTAGCACGGGACCGCAGGACCTGGAATGCATGGATCGAGGTACCTCCATGCTGAGAGGCACAAAGGAGGAAGGGAAAGAAGAAGTATCAAGTGAAAACCATGAGCTGAGGACAAACTGACAAGTAATTTTTTTTTTAAATTAAAAAATTTCACTTTTTTTGTTCAATGAATTTTAAATGTTTGTTGTTAATTAGGTTAACTACCAAACGCATCTCGGAAACTAAGCGTCGTAGCGATGAGACCACTCTATACAAAATTAAAGCTGAAAAAATGTGCCGGAAGACTGGCTGCATTAATTTTTCGGCAAAACTACTTCGAGGTGACGAGATTAGAATCTTGGTCCAGCATCAAGATATTTTCACTCTACCATCTCAGAGCTTTTTAATATATGTTTATTTCGAAGGAGGATTTTGTAAAAGAGGATGGTACCGCGGCTCCGACGTCAGCTAAATTAACGAATAATGCTATAGCTTATTTATTCGATGAAATCAGATATGAATTATGCGGCGTTAAAGTAGATAGGGCTCGTAACTTGGGAATCACCACTACCCTGAAGGGTATGATTTCGTTTTGGGATGGTTCCGCTACGGAACATCTCGGTTGGGGCTGCCCTACATCCGGATTCACCCAGTGGGGTAGTATCTGGTGATGGCTATTTTAACGTATGCATACCGTCTGTCATATCACATTTACTGGGGTTCGCGGAAGATTACCAGAAAATCGTCGTCAACTTTATGCAAGAGCTGATTCTCATAAGACCGTGTACAGACAAAAATAGTTAATTATCGAAACCTACTACTTCGACTGATACGGCGGTAGAGAAAGCGAAAATTTAATTTACAAAGATATGCTGGAAATTACCTTATGTGTCGGTAAACTAATTTACACGATTAACACACCATCACGTCAGCTTAAATCGGAAAAAGTCGTTCCGGTAGGGTTCAGGAACTGGGAGATGTTCCTTTACCCCCTATTGCCCTCTAAACATAAATAAGTTTGGACGGTAAAAACTTCTAATCAGATGGAGAAGTCTAGATATGTTGTACTGGCGTTTTCTTTCGACCGAAGTAACAGAGTCGAAAAGAATTCTAGTAGATTCTATTATAGCAATATCTTACCCTTATTATGATTTAAATATGAATTTCGATAGGAATAGATTGAGGATACTCTATTACATGTATAATAATTTTCAAAACTCCTGCTACTCAGTGAGATATCCGACTGGGCCGCTCCTCACGCTAAGAAATTTAAAGAAAAAGGACCGATTATCCTAATCGATTGCTCTAAACAATCGGAATCTATAAAATCTCGGCCGGTCGATGTCAGGTTGAAATTCGATGCATCAAAAGCTTTTTCGGCAAACACAACGGCTTTCTGTCAGATCATACCTGATAACGTAAGTAGAGTACAATCCGCTAACAAGCGTCCTTAGAAAGATAGTAGAAATAAACAGGTCGATCGCCATATCATTCTCAGTCTTCACCATGTCTTCAAACGGTGCGGTCGTGGAATTTCAATGTATCGATTTTAATAATTATATTGTTAAAGAATTATCGATTTTTGATCTAAATTATTATGCAACCAGTCTCTGGCTTTTTAAACCACCTTCGGTGGTTACCAATACTAAGAGCGTAAGAACCAACCGCTAGCCAGCGAGAAATTATCATTGTTTACCTTGAGAGGATGGATATGGCTCATACCATGACTTATCATCGATTTTCCGAGATGTAGATTCATGCTACAAATACGATTTTTTTTAAAGGTCATGATGAATTTTTGTTAAAATTTTTGCACTCGTGTAAAGTAATCAACCTCGAGGAATACGATTGCCCTCAAGTTGATAGAATGGAAAGTCTCAAAATACTCTCATGTATTACTTATAAAGACTTGAAATTAATGAGTACATATTATCGCTCTCATTTACTACCAGAGTGGGTATATTCGAATAACGATTTGATTTTTCAATTTCCGTAACCGTTTCATTATTTTCTTTAAAAATATATATCTTTAAAAAAATATATATTAAAAAAATGTTCAAAAAAAAAATTAAATCTTTAAAAACAAAAAATTTGTAAACAAAAAAGTGTAAAATATTTATAAATGATTTTTATTTTTTTTTTATTTTGACAAGAAGTTATTTTTATTTTATTTTCTTAGTTTGTTTGTTTTTGCATTTATTATCGCATCTTGATTACTGGAGCGGTATTGATTTACCTCCAAACCAAAGCATGTTTGTTGTGGTCACTGGCGCGATACCCGCACACCGAAAAAAGTGTATGTGTGCGAGAAAATATGTAAAAACGAAAATAACCTCCTCAAAATACCCCCATCTTGACGTGATGAGGAGGCTTAAGTCAGGAAAAATTTTGACGAACTAAGAGGTGTATCGGCCAGAGCTTCAAAAAACCGACATTGGTTCGTTTATCATATATCTGCCAATCAATTTTATCTATCGGATATTCGATATCAAAGAATGTTGACGGACGGGTGGGAGGAGAGGAGCTATAGGAGGGAGCTAAATGATGGATTGGGGGTAAAGGTAGGAAGAGGGTTGAAGGATCACACTTTTCAATCATTCTGTGACCGAGATTCAAACGGTTAACATGGAGAATCTCGCTACTCTCCTTAATGAATCGAACCGAAATAATGAGAGTATAGGACGAATCTTGGACATGAAGCTACACATCGTTTATAAAATTGTAAAATTTGCAAAGCCTCCTACAATATTCGGTGTTGCTATTATCGCACACCTCAAACATCACGGTCTGACTGATACTTACTATGATCATCTGAAAAGTGTTTTCTTACCTAAAAAAATTTCTGAAGTCTTAATAGATGAAGCGCGAAGCAAATACAATTACTCTAACAAAAGAGTAAATGTAATTTACCGAGCACTAATTAATGGTAGACACGAAGTGGATTTCATGTAAGATGAAGAAATACAAATTGTAGTTTTTTCTTATCTATAAGATTTTTTTTTTAATTTCTGTTTAAACGCAGTAAGAAGACAGTTATTTTCTTATTTTTTTTTGTTTTTGATTTTGCATTTTTTTGGTCCCTGGCGAGGTATTGAACTATCCGCAAACCTAAGTATATGCGGTCCTGGTCTCTGACGCGGTATTGATGTACCTACAAACCAAAAAAAAAAGTGTATGAGAAGAATGTAAAAACAAACATAACCTCCTCGAAATACCCTCATCTTGACGTGGTGAGAAGGCTTAAGTAAAAAAATACTGACGAACCAAGTGGGGTATCATATGAAAAAAAAACAGAATGCACAAAGAAGAATGCTCGAATCCGAATGGCTGAGGCCGCGAGGGTCACGTGATTCCTGAATGATAATACTCGAATATGATTGGCTGTTGGATTCCCCCACTACCGATCATATTACAACTGATTCTGCAACGAGTACGACAGGGTCAGAATAGATCGGACCAGTAAGAGATAGGTTTAGACAGGTCGAACCTGTTATCAATAAAATAGCATTAGTGCTACTTAATAATTGTTGTTAATTAAGGATTAATTAATTAAAATCCACTGCGTTGTATTCGGAGTTATTAATATCGACTCTCATATGCTAATAATATTTTAACGTTATGTCTTCTATAAGGTATAGCCTCTTTGGCCAGCGTGGTAGTCGTTTTGATATATATATATATATATATATATATATATATATATATATATATATATATATATATAAAATATATTTATGCGTGTGACGAAGCAGTTCGTATATACATAGGCTAAAACAGGTTCGGAGAGGTTCAAAATTATTATCATAAAAAAATAAATTAATTTATAATTTATATATATTTATGATGTAACAATTTATATATTTATTGGTTGAGACAGAGAGAAAGGTTCGGGACAGGTCGAAAAGGTCGAACCAATTATCAAAAAAATATAAATTAGAATTAAGGATTAGGATTAAGGATTATTTAAGAAACTCGAAATAATGAGTCGGTCACGTGGGCAAGAGTGGTTAAAGTTTGGTCGGTGTCGGTCTAGGGTCAAAAGTCGATTGAATCCTCAAAAATAGTCGTTGCTACCCCAAAAGTGCTTGAAATGCGGACGCAGAACCGGCATTTATGTCCTACTGGGGTCCCCGCTATGCTTATGTAAACTAGCAAGACAAAATTCCCTTTTACTCTCGAGAAATAACAATTTCAACTTTAACGTGTAATTTAAGTAGACTTGGCCGTTGATGTTTAATATTTTATGCCTCTATGGCAATGCAATTACCTTCCAGCTTACCCTGCTCAGCCTAATCATTCCAAATTTAATATGGATCAAAAATTTTCAATTGAGCTTTTTTATTCACTATAGATCACTATTTTATTGTTTTGTTTTTTAAAATATAATATTCAATATTCAAAAGTTGGCAGTGATATTGAAATGATATTAAATAAAATAATAACAATTATCACAAAAATAGGAGTTAATTTAATGATTACAATAAAAAGTGATTAGTATAATTAATTAATTGAAAATTGATTAAATTTAAAGGAATAATTTTTCAGCAGCAGGTAAAATGTGACTAGACCTGTGCTGATAGGGAGAATAGAAGGCATACATTGATATGAAGGTCGCTCAAGTAATTGCTACCAATGCATACAAAATATAAAAGAAAATAATTATAGTGAGTTCAAAACCTTCCTTTCGATTAATCCTTCCTATATTTCGGTTAATCTAAACAAATATACCAATGTGATATACTATCAATAATAATGATTTTTAAATAACTATAATTGTTTTCAGTGGATTATATTGAAACTTTCAATTAATGAATAACATTTTCTGATTTTCTGAAAAACTTCGTTTTTGTAACTGGTACTTGTTTTTTTCACGGTCGATGAGGTTGTCTCTTGTCGTCCTTCATAACATGACATTGATAATGTCAATTTTCTTCTTCATATTTATGAGAATTAATGTAACGGCGTTGAAAAATTAAATTTTAATTACATTTAATTACTTTTTTTTTTTTTAAATTGAAAGAAATGGAATGACCCCAAACTTTGAATTTATGTGTGGGCGTTAAAAAATTGTGTTCATTGTGATTATTAAAATTATTATTGCTTTAAAAATCAACTAAATTTATTAATAAACGAATTAATAGTACTTTAGAAATATTGTTAATAACCAAAGCAGAAGTGATAAAAAAGGAACAGGGTAGGTTATAAAATGTTGGTAAACCGTGAAGTACATTATAATTATTACAACTCCTATTTTTATAATAATTGTTACTATTTTATTTTATTTCATTTCAATATGAGTCAAGTTTTGAATATTGAATATTTTATTGTAAAAAAAAACAAAACAATTAAATAACAAATAAATAATGACCATAGAAAATAGCTCAATTGAAAATTGTCAACCATATTAAATTAATTTAAAATAAAAAATAATGAATTCAATATTTAATAATTTATAAACATCAGAGATATAAAAAACAATTTAAAAAAAATTAGTAACCGGAATTAGACCTGAACACCTTCAGCGGGGTAAGAAAGAACGTTAGGGATGTCAATAATCGGTCCTTATATTGCATCTCCACGTCAATTGTAACCTTTCCCAAATCAATTGTCACCTTTTCCATATCAATTGTAACTTTTTCCATTTCAAATGTAACCTTTTCAATTTCAATTGTAACCCTTTCCAAATCAATTGCCACATTTCCAATTCAATTGTAACCTTTTCCATTTCAAATGCAACTTTATCCATTTCGATTGTAACCCAACCGGACATGAATTAATTCAATATAATTTATTTTATTATTGAAAAATAATTATTTTAATTACATTGATGACTTTTGAAATAATTTCGGCATATTATTTCGACATTTTTATCGTTTATTAGATAATTGATATTAAGCGCTAATTTCAAATAGGTAGTCTACAATTTTTAAATAAAATTGTTTTATATAAATAAAAAGTTTTCAAAATTCTTCGGTATAGGTATTGTTTACTAGGTTTTCAAGGGCGATATTACGGAATTCACAATCAGATTTTCGATAGCGCATGCGCATTTCGTTTTTCCGTTGCGATTGAAGATTTTTATGATAAAGGGATCGTTTATTAGGTTTTCGAGGGTTAAGATTCCATTTTTTTTTTTTTTTTTTGGTTCGATTTTGGATTGCACGTGCGCATTTTGCATTTCCTTTACTGTTGGAGTTTTTTATGATAAAGGAATCGTTCATGAGGTTTCCAAAGATTCTGATTCTGTTATTAATTGAATTTTTTATCGGGCGTGCGCATTTCCAATTACTATTACTGTTGACATTTCTTTGGTACTGATATCGATTATTAGGTTTTCGCGGGTTCTGATTCCTTTTTTCAAATTTTCTTTTTTATCAAGCATGTGAATTTAAAAATACAATTATATTTGCCTTTTTTTTAGTATATCGTCCTATTAAACCTAATAAACAATAACTTTACCGAAAAAAGTTCAATGATAACGGTTATCCGAAGTGAGCATGTTCGATAAAATATACAATTCCAAAAACTAAATCAGATTCTTTGAACATCTAATAAACGACCTTTATAAACGAAGAAAAGTTCAATATGAAACGTAAATCGAAATCCACACACTGGATCAAAAATCCAACGGTAAATTTGAAAATATGATGATTGATAACTTCATAAACGACACTTGTACCAAAGAGATGTCAACATTAATAGTCATTCGAAATGCACATGCTCGATAACAACCTTCGAAAACCTAATCAAAGATCCCTTTATCATAGAAATCTTCAACAGTAAAGGAAAAGCTAAATGCACATGCGCGATCCAAATTCCAATTCAAGAAATAAAATCAGAACCCTCGGTAACGTTATAAACAAACCCTATATCATAGAAAACTCCGACAATAACGGAAATTCAAAACGCGCATGCGCAATCCAAAATCGAACTAAAAAAAAAGGAATCAATACCCGCGAAAATCTAAATAACTATTTGCTTAACAAAGAAACCTTCAACAGGATCAGTAAATGGAAGAGCGCTGGCGCAATCACAATTCCAATTAACAGAATCGAATCAGAACCATCGAAAACCTAATCATCGATACCAGTACCAAAGAAATGTCAACTGTAATAGTAATTCGAAATGCGCATGCTCGATAAAAAATTCAATTTAAATAACAGAATCAGAACCTTCGAAAACCTTATGAACGATCCCTAGATCATAGAAAACTATAGCATTTTCAAGTCAATTGTAACCTTATCCAAATCAATTGTCACCTTTTCCATTTCAATAGTAACTTTTTCCATTTCAATTGTAACCAAAACGGACATGGATTAATTCAATATTATTTATTTTATTATTGAATAATAATTATTTTAATTACACTGATAACTTTTGAAATAATTTCGGCATATTCTTTCGACATTTTTTTCGTTTATTAGATAATTGATATTAAGTGCTAATTTCAAGTAGTTTAAATTTTTTAAATAAAATTGTTATTTATTTTTAAATATTTATTATTTTTCATTTATTTAGTGGGAGAAGGGTGGGTTTCATCGATTTGGTGATCGTTCATTATATTTTCGAAGTTGTTAATGTCAAATTTACTACCGAAGTTTTGTTCGGCTACGAGTATTTCTACTTAATTATTATTTTTCAAAATTCTTCGGTATAGGTATCGTTTACTAGGTTTGCAAGGGCGCTATTTCCGAATTCACTATCGGATATCCGATCGCGCATGCGCATTTCGCTTTTTCGTTGCTATTGAAGATTTCTATTATTAAGGGATCGTTTATTAGGTTTTCGAGGATTCTGATTCCATTTTTTTAGTTGGCTTTAGGATCGCGAATGCGCGTTTTGCATTTCCGTTACTGTTGAAGTTTTTTTATGATATGGGGATCGCTTATTAGGTTTTCAAGGATTCTGATTCCATTTCTTGAATTGGATTTAGGATGGTGCATGCGCATTTTCCTTTTCCGTTGTTATTGAAGATTTCTATGATAAAGGGATCGTTTATTAGATTATCGAGCGTTCTAATTCCATTTTTTTGGTTCGATTTTGGATTGCACATGCGCGTTTTGCATTTTCGGTACTGTTGGAGTTTTTTATGATATAGGGATCGCTTAACAGGCTTTCAAGGGTTCTGATTCCATTTTTTCAATTTGATTTAGCATCCGCATGCGCATTCAGCATTTATGTTACTGTTGGAGTTTTCTATGATATAGTGATCGTTTTTACATATATACTCTTATATATATATATATATATATATATATATATATATATATATATATATATATATATATATATATATATATATATATTTGACATATCTGGTATCGATTATTAGGTTTTCGAGGGTTCTGATTCGATTTTGTTAATTGGAATTGTGATTGCGCCAGCACTCTTCCATTTCCTGGTACGGTTGAAGTTTTCTTTGTGCACATGTGTATTTCGCTTTTCCGTTACTGTTGATGATTTCTATGATAAAGGGATCGTTTATTATGTTTTCGAAGGTTCTGATTGAGCATACGCATTTCTAATTACTGTAAATCTCTTTGGTACAGGATTCGTTTATGAAGTTATCAATCATCATATTTTCGAATTTAACATCAGATTTTTATCCCGTCTGCGCATTTCAATTTACTGTTTTTATTGAACTTTTCTTCGTTTATAAGGGCCGTTTATTCGGTTTTCAAAGGTTCAGATTTAGTTTTTGGAATTGTATATTTTATCGAACGTACTCATTTTGGATAACCGTAATCATTAAACTTTATCTTGGTAAATTTTTGCTTATTAGGTTTTATAGAATGATATATTACAAAAAAGGTCCCATATAATTGTAATTTGAAATGCACATGCTCGATAAAAAATAAAATTTGAAAAAAGGAATTAGTACTCATGAAACCCTAATTAACGATCTGTGTAATAAATAAAACTTCAACCGTACCAGTAAATGGAAGAGTGCTGGCGCAATCACAATTCCAATTAACTTAATCGAATCAGAACCCTCGAAAACCCCAAAATCAATACCAGATATGTCAAATATATATATATATATATATATATATATATATATATATATATATATATATATATGTAATATATATGTAAGAACGATCACTATATCATAGAAAACTCCAACAGTAACAAAAATGCTAAATGCGCATCCTAAATCCATTTCAAGAAATGAAATCAGAACCCTTGAAAACCTAATAAGCGATCCCTATATCATAAAAAACTCCAATAGTAACGAAAATGCAAAACGCGCATGTACAATCCAAAATCGAACCATAAAAATGGAATCAGAACCCTCGATAATCTAATAAACGATCCCTTTATCATAGAAATCTTCAATAGCAACGGAAAAGCGAAATGCGCATGCACCATCCTAAATCCAATTGAAGAAATGGAATCAGAAACCTTAACTAATAATTAAGTAGAACTACTCGTAGCCGAACAAAACTTCGGTAGTAAATTTGACATTAACAACTTCGAAAATATAATGAACGATCACCAAATCGATGAAACCCACAACCCCCCCCCCCTAAATAAATAAAAAATAATAAATATTTAAAAATAAATAAACAACAATTTTATTTAAAAAATTTAAACTACTTGAAATTAGCACTTAATATCAATTATCTAATAAACGAAAAAATGTCGAAAGAATATGCCGAAATTATTTCAAAAGTCATCAATGTAATTAAAATAATTATTATTCAATAATAAAATAAATAATATTGAATTAATTCATGTCCGTTTTGGTTACAATTGAAATGGAAATAGTTACATTTGAAATGGAAAAGGTCATAATTGAATTGAAAAAGGTGACAATTGATTTGGAAACGGTTACAATTGAAATAGAAAAGGTAACATTTGAAATGGAAAAAGTTACAATTGAAATGGAAAAGGTGACAATTGATTTGGAAAAGGTTACAATTGAAATGGAAAAGGTGACAATTGATTTGGAAAAGGTTACAATTGACGTGGAAATGTTATATAACAGTAACGGAAATGCAAAATTCCCATGCGCGATTAAAAATTCAATTAAAAATATGGAATCAGAACCCTAGAAAACCTTATGAACGATACCTTTATCATAAAAAACTCCAACAGTAACGGAAATGCAAAACGCGCACGTGCGATTCAAAATCGAACCAAAAAAAATGGAATCATAACCCTCAAAAACCTAATAAACGATTCTTTTATCATAAAAATCTTCAATTGCAACGGAAAAACGAAATGCGCATGCTCGATCGGAAATCAGATTGTGAATTCGGAAATAGCGCACTTGAAAACCTAGATAACAATACCTATATCGAAGAATTTTGAAAACTTTTTATTTAAAACAATTTTATTTAAAAAATTTAAACTACATACTTGAAATTAGCACTTAATATCAATTATCTAATAAACGAAAAAATTGTCGAAAGAATATGCCGAAATTATTTCAAAAGTCATTAATGTAATTAAAGTAATTATTTTTCAATAATAAAGGAAAAGATTACAATTGACGTGAAAATGCAATATACCTTCTTGATAAAATCAATCCGTTACATGGACGACAACTAAAACTAAATTTCCATTGTTTTTTTCACCTTTATCAGTAAAGTCGTTGAGGTTTTGAGGTTTACAGATTTCTTTTTAATTTATTAAGTGCTGAAAAGTGAATCCTCTGTAGTCTTCTTTACGATCCCTTGGCATTACTGTACTTGAAAAAATGCCTAATAATTTAATGCTGGGTTTTACAGCCTTTAATTTTTAATTTATTTAATCCCTCAAAAACATTTAATTTAAATCGCTAAAAAATCAATTATTGCTCAACAGCCTTTATAAAAATTACTTAAACTCGAAACGTGAAAAAATTGGTGAGAACTAAACTTGCACAACTAATTTTTTTAAACTTTAAAGCTTAATGGTTGGAATAGAGCCATTATTCTATTTTATCTCACTTGGGTAATGCTTAAATATAGAATTTCTAAAACATTGATTTTTTTAAAATGATAAAACTTGACTTATACTATTATGATTCTCACCGGCTTTTTATATTGCTTGCATAATATTTAATAAGGAAATCTCATCATTCTTACTAGCTCATATTATTGATTTTGGTAAGATACACCAAGTACTATCAAAGATTTTTATAATCTTTATAAATTCCAGAGTTTTAGCTATTTGTTTACTTTTGTAACGTTTTTTTAAGTTATTTCTTGAATATCAAAGTTTAATTTACTTGAATTAAAGGTCTAGGCAATGACCCGTAATTTGTAACAATTTCTGTAACTCTTATTTGTGGCATCATCAAAAAGTTTTTTGATGGGAAGTGATTTCATTTAAAATAACCGATTTTTTCCAGGGTTTTCTAAAAAAACGGTTATTTGCATCGGTTAAAACCGATCAGTTTTAATTGAAGGTAAAATAACCGGGATAACCGATATTCGTTTTTTTTTCTCACAAAAACCAATACCCCTAAAGAACGTTATCGCGATGCCATGCATGTTTTGGTAAGGTTTTTATGGATTTTATTATAACAGACATCGCTAAAAGAAAGACAACGGCCACGTCTACTTAAATTGCTCGTATTTTCTCGAGAATGAAAGATAATTGCGTCTTGCCACTATACACAAGAATTAAGGTGACCTTGCCACTGTACACAAGCATTAAGGTGACCTTGCCCCTGTATATAAGCATTAAGGTGACCTTGCCACTATACACAAGCATTAAGGTGACCTTGCCACTGTACACAAGCATTAAGGTGACCTTGCCACTGTACACAAGCATTAAGGTGACCTTGCCCCTGTACATAAGCATTAAGGTGACCTTGCCACTATACACAAGCATTAAGGTGACCTTGCCACTGTACACAAGCATTAAGGTGACCTTGCCACTGTACACAAGCATTACGGTGACCTTGCTACTGTACACAAGCATTAAGGTGACCTTGCCCTATGACATATACAAAATCGATGATCGGATCTGCGATTCCGCAGTTTGATACTTCCCTTGTTAAATGTCCCTTTCTGTTAGTAACTGTAATATATTTCCTTCACATATGATTCATTTTCTCCTCCTAGATTAATTTTTTTTGGTGGGGAGGGAAAGGTCTAAAGGTCTGTTTTCCTCGGTGCGACTATCCCGACTATAATCGTTGAACGATTATAGTCGTAAAGGGTGTTTTCCTCGGTACGACTATCTCAATATTGAATGGTTGATATGGCAACAACGATCGTAGAGCACCGTTGCTATAACGACTCTAATCCCGGTTGAGTCGTTAACGACTATCTCACGGCTTGGATAGTCGTACGGGAGAAGGTAGAATATAATCTTCGTCGTTAACGATTATTGCTATTTGTTATGAGTAGGGTTAGGATTTTTATGTGGTAAAAAATCTAAAATATGTTGTTATTATTTCAGAAATATTTAAAAATAAATCTAAAAGATGTGAATTATGTAAAAAAATGTTTATTAAAAAATACTATAAATGCAGCAATAAAATATTATATACATGTACTATTTTATTACTATTATTAATTATATTAATAATATTATTATTATTATTATTAATAATAATATTAATATTA
Organism: Rhaphigaster nebulosa; assembly: GCA_948150685.1. NCBI lineage: Eukaryota > Metazoa > Arthropoda > Insecta > Hemiptera > Pentatomidae > Rhaphigaster > Rhaphigaster nebulosa. Next base: position 8,058,520 of record OX411307.1, read on the forward strand.
TTAAATATTATTATTATATATATTAAAAATAAAAAAGGAACAAAATTAAGGAAAAAAAAAGATAGTAAAGGAAATGAAACTGAAGAAAAATAGCAAACAACTTCCAATTACTCAGGTATTGAGTATTCACCAAATTCAGGTGAAATTAGCGCAAATTAGACAATTTTAGATATTCGAAGAGAAATTTCCACCGATTGTCCCTCAGAATTGTTTTGTATCGGCTAAATGGTCTTTTCACGTCGCCTGAGGTGATGGGATTAAACATAAATGAGGGAATTTCTTTCACATTTAATTCGGTAGATTATCCTGCCTTGTGTTTCTTTTAGCCCTGGCGAACATCAGCTATATTCTGCATTATGTAAGTCTGGATTTTTTTGTTTCATCTTCAATCTTCGTTCTTATGGACTACCCTTCTCTCCAAGGTAGATCACGTAGCCTATCGATGGCTTCGTTAGGCAAGTTCAAATTTTCAGTAAGAGCAAAACATTTGGTCTCTAATCTTGTGATTGTCTTGGACAAGAAAGATAAATTTGCAATCATATTTCTCAAATCTTTCTTTAGAACTGATGAATTATGTAACAGGCAGGCTTATTCAATGGTGGCAGAATCGTGACCAACCCTTGATATAATGACCTATTTAGAATTAGAAAATATTATTTTCTAAGTTGAGTAACTTAGCATCATAGGATTTATTATTTAACATTTTTGAATCAGCCAGATCTCAGTATATTTTTTTTAATTACTAAATAGTTTTTAGATATCTTTTATAATGAAAGAAATCACATACAGCGATAAAAATATCAGAATCATGTAGGATTTCTTAATCTAACTTTGGTGAGATATAATGAGTTTAATTGACCGATTTGTAGATAATCTGGCTTAACTTTATTAATGTTCTGGCAATATAACTAAATGATTGAAAATACGGACATACGCAGCTTGGAAAAATGTAACAAAAAGAACACTTTATACACTACTTGGTTTTACTTGGTAATTTCTTCAAAATGTCCAGTTATAACATAATGAACATGGCTACTTATAATAGTGGCACAGAAAAATTGAATCATTTGATTCCAGTTTAGTTAGTTTTAAGTTAAAAAAAAAAGAAGAAAAATAGGAATGTTAGCATTGTTATTTAACTTTTTTTCGCCTACTCTTGGAATACAAATTTGTTCATTTGGGACGCATTTTATTCAACAAATTATACATTAAAAATTACTAAAGTTATTAAAAGAAAATGCAACTATTTAAATAAATAAACATGTTACTTGATTTTCAATAATAGACCTTTGTAATCGGCCAAGAATTTTTTTTTTTTTAACTTCCCTCAAAATTTGAGGTTTTACGCTTCAAGATACGTAGAATCCAAATATCGAATAAAAAAAAAATTCGTCCGTCCAAATTTTTTTATTTGATTTTTGTTGTGATAAATCGAAATTTAAAAAATATTCCATACAATATAAAAAAAAAAATATTTTAAATTTATTGGTGTTCGATTAGCAATGGAATATTAGCTGAGATGTAGCGTAATGAACTTTGTAGACTAATTCCCCGACGATACAGGTCAGCGTGGCACTGGGCTTCCTGATTTATCATTTTCGGACTTCTGGCTTCCTCACATCTCTCTACTTTCTTACTTTCTCTCTAATTCCTTTCTTGGATTATTTCTGCATTCCCTTCAGCTTCTTGGTCTTTCCTTTTTCTTTTCTCACTGAAGTCCATTTGACCCTTTGATTACATGTCCGAACCATCTCAGCCTTCTTGTTTTGACACAATACCTTCTTTACACTCCCAGTTCGGCACTCTCACGGCGATCATCTTGGGATAACCTCCAAATGTCTGCTCCGTAGATGCCTATTGCTTAATTTCTTTGCTGAACTTGGTATATATCTTTTACAATTTATTCTACACCTGTTCCTTTCTCGAAACATTCCAAATGCTCATTTGAATGATAATTTAATTATCTAAATTATAAACGAAAGCGACATGGCAAGTCCTGTGAATGGACAGACCAGATAATAAATCATGGTGTAATAATTGGCAGCGGTTTTTGTTTCTGAACTGAATGAGACCACCACAATAACTAGACAGCTAATAGTTTAGAAGTTATTACTGATTTTCGGGGGGAAAAAAATACAGCAGAACTGTATACTACATAGAAATAGAAATATGCACACACAGAGTAACCTCCAGGTCACAGCAAATATTTAGGCGGAAATGTTATAGTAGACCTCGTGCAACCCAGGTCAGCATATAGTTCATATAGATCCATCGGATTCCACACAGAAAAGTAGGAAGTTTCATAATTGTGTATTTTTAAGTAAGTCTCGTTTTTAATTGAATAGGAAGCGTTGACTCCAAAATACTCAACGTGATTACGTTCCAATTGCACCTATGTAAAATACATAAAAGTCCCTTTGATAAATTTTATTTTGGCTTAACAAAATCTATTGTAAATGAGCTTTTGAGAGGACGAATAGCGAAAAGTTTTATTTATTTATTTTTTTTTTTTACGAAATAACAGTAATAATGTCTTAACCTTTGGAGGAAAATTAGGAGATGAAATTAGGACCTGTTTTTTAATGTTTAAATCCTGCTGGAAATGAAGTTGATAAAAACAATATTTTAATTATATCGGTAGAAAATTTAGAAATGTTCAAATTAACACTTATAAAGAAACACTATTTACACTAATTATCTTAATTTGGTGGTATTAAATCAAATTCCACACAGTCGTTAATTAAAAACCATTTTTTATTAAAACTATTTAATTTTCGCGTAAGAAGTTCTTGTCTTTTGATTTTGTCTGAAAAATTAACTACACATTATTTATCAATTTAATTCATTACTATTAATAATTTTTGGCCAAAAATCTTTAAAATTATAGAAATGTACTATATAATATACATAAATAAAACCATATTGCATAATGCACTGTCTATTTTATTTACCCTTTTATCAATGACTATTGACTCAGTCGTTATAGTCGTTGACGACGATCGTTAACGACTCAGTAGTCAGTCGCACGGAGGATAACACCCTCCTATTAAATACAGGCCAATAGTGCTCTTTGACGACTCTAACGACTGAGTCGTTGCGACTGAGTCGGGACAGTCGCACCGCGGAAAACAGACCTTAAGGCCGACACTGTGGATGCACATAGCCAAGTGAGTCGATGGTGAGATGTGGGTGTTAGAAGGCAAATTCTTCAGCCTCATCTTATGTCACTCTATATGCTTAGTAGAAGTAACAGATTGTATGAAGCATAGTACAAAATTCTAAGTATCATAAGAAATCTGGTTTCATTATAGAGATACAATATGATTGTATTTATATATATTTATTCCTTTTAAAAATATATATCTAACACCGTCAGTCAGATTTTAACATGCTTTCACCATATAATTGTTCCAATTCGAAAAACCCGATGGAAATCGCAAGGTTCCCGAAAAAATTCGAAAGATTCGGATTTTTTCAAATTTATTTTTTCATTTCATTTGTTCATTCATGTTTTTTCAAATTATATTTTGCTTATAACTCCTATATGACGCGTTCTAGCTGAAAGCACTTCATTACAAAAGTTAAAAAGTATTACATTTTCTAAGATTAGCGATAGTTAAATTTTTATTTAAACCAAATACGTACCGATATACAGCTCTTCAAAAAGTTTTCAAAATATTGAAAACTACAAAAAATGCAGATTTTTTCCTAGTAACTTTCACCTATCAACATATCTATATGAATAAGAATAACAGTAGAAATGTTAGGTGTCTCTAGTTATTTCAATTTAACAACATTGCTGAAATATTTACTATTTACTGATCACGAATTAAATAAATTATTATTGTTATTATTATTTTTTTAATGAAAATTTTTGTGACCAAAAACCAATGATTTTCTACGTCTGTGTATTTCATTTAATCGACTCTGAAAAAGAAATGTTTTGGAGGAAGAAACATGTTGATATCATTTTCCAAACTCGAGATATAAAATAAACCAGATTCTGCGTGTTTCATTTTTTTTCTCAACTCCTAGAACATATTGGACGCTTGAGCACGTGCCGATGTTGGGTTTATTATTTTTCAATTTAAAATCACAGAAAAAATGTTGATCGAAATCAGCAACGGGCACATTACACAGTGGAGAAAACGAGGGAATCAAGAGAGCAAAACTCGTAAACTGTTTTAAAATCTACATAGCTTGATTAAAAACACTTCTTTGATCAACAACTACATAAAGTAACCATCACATCAAATTTAAAAATTTTCAAATGAAATTTTGGCGAACAAATATATTTTATTTAAGTACTGAAGGAAGGTGCCGGGTTTGCTGAGCAAGAAGAAATTAGTAATATTATATTAATGAAATACAACATTATTAAAATTTATTTTACTAAAGAACAATTTCACCTCGCGCAGATCTCATTACTGCGTAGGGGAGCGTCCCACTGGTGACGGATGTGGGGATGGTCGGTGGAAATTCCTTGGAAGTTCGTCCCGGCTAAGTCCGATGGACATGATGACCAACCATGAGAGCGCCCTGGAGGGCTTGTGTAGGTTCGGCGTAGGTTTGAACACCCTACTCACATATTTTTAGTTCACAAAATACCACAAAAAAGTCATGGATCTCTCTGAGGTTAAACGCTCATTATCCGGAGGTAAACTAGTCCCCCATTCGGGTCTCCGAGTGGGGACTGCTTCAGGGGATTCATGGCGCAAGTTGAAAATTAGAGATTTAGGTATAGGGACGTGGAACGTAAGAAGTTTGAATACAGCGAGTGGGTTAAAATCGGTGGCAAACGAGGTTAAGGGATACAATGTAGATATCGTGGCACTGCAAGAGGTTCGCTGGCCAGGGGAGGGTTTGTCAACAAAATGGAATTATTCTATTTGGTACGGTGGGAGCGGTAATTATTGTTTAGGTACTGGATTTCTAATTAGGAATAGATTGCTCTCCGCATTGAGGGAAGTACAAGTTTTTAGTGATAGGATATCTGGAGCCATATTTCAGGGGCGGTGGTTTAAAATCGCGTTGATAAGCATACATTCTCCTACCGAAGACAGTGATCATGAAGTTAAATGCGTATTTTATGATAAAATGGAGTGGTTTTATGATAAACTACCTCGAAACTGCATGAAAATGATATGAGGAACGCAAAGGTGGGAAGGGAAGAAGTTGACATCCGCATGGCATAGAAGGATCAATCTAATTAGGGATTGATAAATTATTTGCCACTTCTATAAATTTGTTTTATTGAAAACTATTTTTGAATGTTATACATTCATCCTCAGTTCTAAAAACACACAAAAAATTCAAAAATAAGCAATTCAAAATATATTTGGTATTATTATACATATTAAATTATATAAATCAGTATTATAAAAGATTTATGAATTATGAATTTAATTAAGACAAGAAATCAAATACATGTTGGTACTCACCAAGGTTTAAATGGATTATATCAAACAGAAAAGTTTGTGCTGGTTTCTTCTCCCATTGAACTAACAATGAACGAAAGGTAGGTAGGATGTTTATAGGTAAACGGTTTTCGGGTCAGGGTTTTTCCAGTAATGCCGGTGACTAATTGATTTTTCTGTTATAGATGGGAATAAATTTAAGATTGGACTATTGGAGATATTTATTTGGTCATTCAAGAAAAAATCTGGATTGGATTTTATTAATTCAAGTGGTTCTTATATATTTAATTTGAGGCTGTTTTCAACGTGATGTATTAATTTAACTCCTGAGTCTTTGATGAATTTATAATTTTTTTTCATTTAAATGAATTGCAAAGTTGGAATTCTCTGTTTTATTATTATATGCACGCATATGTTCCTTTAATCTCTGATTTAGCGATCTTCCAGTTTTTCCCGTGTATTTGGCTGCACAATCATTACAATTTAGTTCGTATACTCCGCTTTTTTGGAAAGGGTCTATTTTGTCTTTAGGAGAAGAGAAATATGAGGATAGGGTTTTTTCTATTTTAAATGCAGGATTTAACCCTAGTTTTTTTCAATTCATTTCCGACTTTGGTAGATATAGGGCCGTAATATGGAATCAAAACATGTTTCGGGATGGCCTATCTTGGGGGATTGTTGAATAGATACCATTAATTGTCTTTTTTTGTAATTGTTTTTTTTAAAATATGATTGATAGTGTTTTTATTATACCCGTTATTTTTTTCTCTGGAATATATTATTTCAATTTCATTATTATAGTTCTTTTTATTTAATGGTATGTTCAAAAGACGGTAAATCATGCTATTAAAGGCTGCGAGTTTATGATCTATCGGTCTCCTCGCACCATTGTTTATAACGACATCCGTGTGGGTGGGTTTCTTGAATTTGGAATTTACCGGAAACCCACCCACAAAAAAAGACAATTAATGATATCTATTCAGAAGAAAATAACAATAGCAATATCTTGGCCGATCCGTGGGACATTGTGAATAAATTTAAAAAATACTTTGAAAGTATTTTGAATTCGGGAAATAATAGTCAATCTCCTCCTTCTGAATATGAGAGTACTGAACCGTTAATTGAAGAACCGAGTAAGGAGGAAGTCGAAATAGCCATCAGAAAATTAAAATCTCATAAAGCAGCGGGAATCGACAACATTCCTAGTGAACTAGTAAAAGCGTGCGGTGAAGCTGGAGTTTCTAAAATACATTTTTTAGTTAAAAAGATCTGGGAAAATGAAAAAATGCCCGAAGAATGGAAAGAATCTATACTTATTCCGATTCATAAAAAGAGACCGAGGACGGAGTATAATAACTATCGCGGAATATCACTCCTCCCGGTATGTTATAAAATATTCTTGTTGATCCTAACTAGTCGACTCACGGAATATACCGAGGAAATTATCGGAGACTACCAATGTGATTTTAGACGGAACCAATCAACTATTGATCAAATATTTTCCTTACGGCAAATATTATAAAAAAATTAGAATTCAACGGTGTAGTTCATTAGCTTTTTGTTGATTTCAAAAAGGCTTATGATTCTATTGATCGCCAGAGACTGTATAACATTTTGATTGAGCAGGGAATACAGAAGAAGTGAGTAAATCTAAGATGTGCATGACCGAAACATTCAATAAAGTTAGAATTGGTAATTATTTTTCGGAGAAATTTGAAGTTCGCTCGGGTTTAAAACAAGGCGATTCACTTTCACATGTCCTATTTAATTTAGCACTAGAGTATGTCATTAGAAAGGTGATGCATACCGAATGGGGTTTAGATCTGGGTGGTAAAATATTCGTGCTTGGGTTTGCGGATGATTTGGTATTATTAAGTAAGGACTCGGAAACTATAAAACTGAATACAACAACTTTGATGAAAGCTGGCAAAGAGGTGGGCATAAAAATAAATACGGATAAGACGAAATATATGGTTAGCAATAGAAACGGGGCGATTTTGATGATATAGATATAGGAGAAAATAGGTTTGAACACATTGAGAAATTTAAGTATTTGGGGTCTATGATTACTGGAATAAACAAAATTCAAGGCGCGGTTAAAGGTGGGAAATGCTTGTTATTTTTCGGTATCAACATTACTTAGGTCGCGTATTTTGTCCAGAAACTTAAAACTTAGAATATACAAAACTATTATCTTGCCTACAGTTCTGTACGGGGTGTGAAACGTGGCCGCTAACCTTGAAGGACGAACAACGCCATAAGGTCTTTATGAATAAGGTATTGCGTAAAATATTTGGGCCAAAAAAGGATGAGTCAACTGGAGAATTCAGGAGGTTACACAACGCGGAATTGCGGAGCATGCACCCTGTTAATATAATCGAAGTGGTATCATCGCGACGGTTAAAATGGGCTTGCAAGGTTGTTGGGCTCAGTAACGAACGAATTCCTAAAAAGCTAATAGACGCTGAGCCGACTGGTAAACGTCCGAAGGTAGAACGAAACGTAGGTGGGAGGATTGTGTTGAGGGTGATCTAATTTATTTGGGTTTGGACGGTAGTCGGTGGACCGAGGTTTGTAGGCAGCGATTGGTGGCATCGGCATCGAACCTTCGGGTTCGCTAAGCCTTTTATTATTATTAAAGAACAATTTCAAATATTTAAACCTTTAGTCAGTTTTAAAATAATATTTATAAACATAAAGAAAATTTATTTATATTTGAAAAATAAAATACAAAACTTATCTTTAGTTGAAAAAAAAAATATTAATTTGGTTAATTAAACTTCCGACAGTATCATTTTCTGTTTTCTTCAATATCAAAATGGTTTTTAATTCATCATACATCGCTGATGATGTTTTACGAGGTTAAAATGTTGCAGAATTTCGATTCGTTGAAATGACTGATATCAATGGATCTGAGTAAAAAAAGTAATGAATGTAATAGATCAGTGATATTATCAATCGAGAAGTTTTCCTGGTATTGTACTCTCGATATCTCTGCAAAAACTTGTTAGGAAACTTAAGAACTTCTTCTGGCAGCATTCCAATCAATCGGTAAGCATTTAGAATAGAATAGAATAGAAGAATTTTATTCTGGGACTAGGTTCCTTAAGAATAAAACAATCGAACAAATAAAACAAAAACAGTATCTCGCGATAAGATAAAAAATAAAGATCAATTAATATTTAAAATATTTTCAATAAAATAATGAGCAAACAATATAAATTATTGTCTTGAAAAGAATTATTAATGTTCGCCAAAAAAAAAAAAAAAAAAAAAAAAAAAAGCAAGAAAATAAAAAGAGAGAAAAATACAAAAATAATGGGCTGATTAGCAAAGTTGAAGCTAGTGCATTAAAAACTATCATTTATTTTTGATCTAGATGCTGTACTCAAATTGCAATTTCATGAGGGCATAATTTTGGAAAGAAAGAAGGTGTTGGAAAAAGAGGGATTTGAATGAGGATAGAGAAGAAGCATGACGGATATTAGAAGTAAAGGAATTCCAGAGGATAGAGGCGCGGGCGAGAAAGGAACGTTCGAATGTTTTGGTTTTATGGGAAGGGGTATAGAGGTCAGACAGGCGGGATCTTGTTTCCTGTGCATCTCCCGAGGATTTAAATTGTAGGAGGCTTTAGATGTAGGAAGGATGCTGGGTGGTGATAGTTTTGTATAGGAAAGTTCCGAGGAAATACTGTCTACGGTTGGAGGGGAAGAGCCACTTTAACTCGCCGTAAGGATCTGTTTCGAGGTACCGAAGACAAATCGCAAAAAGCAGTTCATCCGCTTCAATCTGTCCTCGAGTATCCCCGAGAGACCCCCGTATACCACACAACCATAGTCAAAGTGGGGGAAGATAAGGGAGCATACGAGGAGGGGTTTCCAGGTAAGGGTTTGGTCGATAATAATACCTAAGTTTTTAATTGAGGAGCTGAAAGTGATGGGGAGATCATTTAGGATTAAAGTAGGAAAGGTTGTATTGGATCTAAGGAGGGAATTGGAACCTATGGCAATGGCTTGAGTTTTCATAGCGTTTAATCTTAATCTATTCAGGTTTTCCCAGGCACTGATTCTATCTAGGTCTTCCTGAATACTGTTAAACTCTACTAATAGCTCAGAAAGAGGAAAGGATAAATAAATTTGGAAATCGTCATCACATAGGTGGTGGGAACAGTGGTGAATAGAATTTGGAAAATCATTGATATAGGAATTGAAAAGGAGTGGGGAAATACTTGAGCCCTGGGCTACTCCTGAGGACAGGGTAAGGAAGGAAGATAGGGGTCGATTAGGAATGGTGACTGCTTGAGTCCGATCGGATCGGTGTCGCATGAGGCGGTTCAGGTTCTAGCCGGAGCACTAAGGTGAAGAGGCAGGGGCTCGACGCGCTTCCAGAGGGACTCCGTAACAGAGTTGGCGAGACCCCCAACCAATGGAAGAAAATTTTGAGGGAGGATACCATCGAGGAATGGAACAGACGGTGGGTAGGTAGTCAGAAGGGAGCTACCTTGAGGAAGTTCTTCCCCACCGTCCAAGCAAGATTGAAGGCGAGATGGGTCCTCCCTGACTACTGGGTCTCTCAGATGCTGACAGGGCATGGAGGTTTCCGGGGGAAACTGCAAGACCATGGAAAAGACATAGACCCCCGGTGCCCCACCTGGGGAGTCCCTGAAACAGCAGAACACGTCATCGTATCCTGCACAGCAGTAGAAGGACACCGTGCCAGGTTGTCGAGAAAGACCGGGATCTTCGCCCTCGCCGAGCCGGACTTTCCCCGTCTGATGGAGGAAGAAGCGTACCCCTTCTTCAAGGAGTTCATATAGGGGTGGAAGGAGGTGGTGTACCCTGAGCACTTCACACTGGGAAGGGCCAGACCACCCGACGTCGGCGAGCCTGAGGATGGTTGATGGGATCCGGACAAAATCAGCGGACCAGGTAGGCTGGACCGGCTTCCGGACGGATGCAGCTAGGGAGAGGATCCGGACGGATGCGGTGAACCAGGAGGGCTGGACCAGTATCCAGACGGATAGAGTTGAAGATGGGATTCGGACGGATGCGGCTGACCAGGAGGGCTGGACGGCACTGGACGGATGGAGAGGATAAGGTGCAGCCCTAAGGTGTGCAAGTGCACACCGGGCTGCACTACAGTAGCAGGATTATTGTTCCCAAATATAAATGATCCTCATTGAATACTGTACAATAAGACAATAAAATAAAAGTGTAGTTCATTGGTGGCAGTGGCACACGCTACCACAGCGTAATACCCCGCTACCGCCACGACCCCGTATGATCGAAAGGTCAGGTAGGGAGGAAAAAAAAAAATAAAGAGTCCGATCGGAAAGGAAAGATTGAAACCACTGAAAAGAGCTGTTGGAAAAGGACAGTGATTTCAATTTCGAAAACAGGATAGAGTGGTCCAGGGAATCAAAAACTTTAGAGAAGTCTAGGGTTATTAATACAGTAATTTTTTTTCGGACATAGCGATATGTATGTCACTGGTGATGTTGACTAGAGCGGATTGTGTGGAGAAACTGGGACGGAAACCAGATTGGAGAGGATCGAGAATTTTTGAATTTTCAAGAAAATGTGATATTTGTGGTTGGACTATTCTTTCTAGGGGTTTGGAAAGGTTAGAAAGAATGGAAATTGGGCGATAGTCTGTTGGAGAAATAGAGTTGGAGGTTTTGTTAGTGGGATGGACTAAAGCTTTTAGGTAGTAAATACTTCCACGAGGTAGGAAATACTGAATTTTGGAGGGAGAAATTATAAATGAAAAGAAGAACTGGTAGGATTTCAGGGAGACACGATTTTAACAATTTAACGGGTATTCCATCATATTCCATTGCCCTGTGGAGTTAGTGTGACATTTCATTATAGAGGAAATAAGGTCGGTAGGGGAGATGTTGGAAAAATAAAAATTATCGGAGTTGAATGATGGTACTAAGGAAAAGCAGGAAGAAGGGATTGGAGAAGTGTTGGAGGAGGCTGTTAAAAAGTATGAATTTAATTCATCGGGTAAAACTGGGAAGACTAATGAGGAAGAGGGATTACAAAAGGAGAGTTTGCGAAGGAGTTGCCATTTTGATTTATAATCGGGAGCAGAGGAAAGGGCTTCATGATAGTGGTTGGATTTCGCTCTCCTGACAGTTGCCTGTGTCAAATTGCGGAGTACCCTAAACGCTTGGTAGTCATCTGCTAGCCTTGTGCGTTTAAAGCGTCTACGGGCTGCCTCACGTCTCCTTTGCATATCTTTAATTTTTTGACACATCCAATGAGCAGGAGGGCGACGGAAAGTAGAGGTTTAGGGTGGGTCATGAGTATCAAGGATATGGATAAGATTAGAGGTGAGGATGTCAACCATGGAATCAATAGAAGAACAGGAATAGATTTTGCTCCAATTCATGGTTTTAAGATCAGGTAAAATATTTTCATGGGTGAGAGCTTCTAGGTTACGGAAAGTTATGTTTTTAAGGATGATCGCAGGAGTTTGGATATTGCAGGATATTTGGATTAAGTCATGAGAGGACAGAAACGGAAGAGGTAGTTGAGAAGCTGAAAGAAGATTACTGCTGAATCGATGACATGCAGATCTAACCAGGTATCGGATCGGCAAGTGTGATGAGTAGGAGAAAATGGGACGATGAAGAGATGGAGGGAGAAGAATAGATTTTCGAGGTAGATTTTGTCGTTGGAATCATAAAGGAGATTGGTATTAAGATCGCCAGAGATTATTTTGTTGCAGAGAGGAACATAATTGTAGAAGACTGATTCAAAGGATGAGTCAAAAGGAACCAAAGGAGGGCGATACACTACAGCATATAGGAGAGCATGCGCATTTGAGGAAATTTCAACGACAGGGAATTCAATATGAAGATGATCGGATGGGGATGAGGTATCTAGGATTCGGGATTTCAGGCTATTATGAACATAAAGGCCGACACCTCCACCTGTCCGGCCCATCCGGTCATGGCGGATAAAGAAGTAATTAGGAAGGGAAACATACTAGGAAGGGGTGTAGGGCTTTAGCCATGTTTCGGAGACTGCAATGGTAGGGTAAAAATTATGAGTAAAATACTGGAGGAATTCACCATAATGAGCTGGTAAGGATTGGGAATTAACGTGACAGGAGGTCAGGACACTAGACAAGGAGGGGAGATAGGACAGTATACAGTATTTGGGGGAAACATACTCATAACTATGACAATTTGAAGTATGAAATCTAAAAAGAAGCAAATAGTGAACATAAAAATTAAACTAAAAGAAGAACATGAGAAGATAGAAAAATTTGATGAATAAGAAATTGAAAAAAAAGATAAAATGTATACAATGACAAAAAATAATTAAAAAATGACATGAAGAAAATATGAGAAAAAAATAAAATCGTATCTATTAAAATAACTAATTAAATAAATATACAAGTGGTCGTAACACATAGAACTCGAGACAGTGGGATAATCCTGTTGCGACCGCCAGGTTGATGGGCGCCCAGTTGTCAGCAGAAGACCTCGACATCCTGGAGTTCGTCAATGAAGATCACTGGGTGGCCGTTATCTTTCCGGCAGCGCACTCTACCGGTCACAAACCAAACATACTTTATTTTCCCGGCCGCTCTCCTCTGGCGGGCGAGCCAATACAAGCCAATACCAATGCCTATTGGTAGCAGTCATCTCTTCCCCGAGATATATCCGATGGGAATCATTTATGATATTTGCTCCATGAATCAAGAGGCGAAGTTCCTTTTCTGGATAGAAGTTTACCGCAAGTTTGCCGAGTTCATAAGCATTTAAGCAAAACGCTGCAAAATAAAGACGTAATCCGGAGGAAATAGATTTAAGAATAACAGAGCCTAATAAGCCTCTCATCTACACCGGTGATGTGGGAAGTTCTTTTATATTGCCTCAAAAACTTACTCGTGGTATTAATAGTCCTGTATAGACTGTAGACTCAAGGATGTCCACGAGTATTTCCAATCTTTTTGCTATAGAACCTTGATATCGACGAAAAAAAACAAAAACAAATTTTAATCCTATCCCTCATCTATCTAATGAACGTAGAGAATGAGTTTAGTACCAATATGTCTCTATTGCTAAGTGAAATAGTAAAAAAAATGTAATGAATCAAAATATCCAAGAGTTATGCTAGTTAAGAATACTAAAAACGCCAAAATAGTGATTGTTGGGGGGAAAACGTTAGTTTTCTCAAAAATCGAGATCAGGACTTTCCACATCTAAAAACAGTCTATTACTAATTTTTATGAAAATGGAAAAGCTAAAATGAGTCAACCAAGGAAGGTAGCCTTTGAGGTTTATTCAAAATAGATTTACATATTTTTCTTGCTTTCCATGTACAGTGCAGGAGCTTGAAATTTTGCACAAATTTACACCATAATTAATGTAAGGCGTTTAAAAATACATTGCACATTTTCTAGAATCAGTAGAAATAAGTTTTTGGAAGTGAAAACCACAACCTCAGTTTTTCATTTTTAAACCGGTTTTTCATTATGAAAATTTGGTCCGAAAATAAATGTATTAACTATATCCTGTATAAATATATATATATACATATATATATATATATATATATATATATATATATATATATATATATATATATATATATATATATATATATATATATATATATATTCATAAATTATATCCTTGTCTTATTGACTACAGTTTACTTTTTCAAACGTGTGTTTAGCCTTGATATGAATGAATGAATGAATATATATTTTTTTTATTTGCTTTCGGGGTATGTCTCATACAAATAGAGTTGGCTACAATGATGATGGCTACAATAGCTATAATTTTGTAAAAATATTTAAGTTCTAAAGTCAAAACTATTAATAAACAACATTGCTATGTCAACGTCATCTCCAAATACGTTCAAACATAAGTATATAGGAATAAAATATAACATATAAAAATATAAAAACAAAATATAAATATAACATAAACAATGCATAAATAAATACCTTTAAACAGCTTAAATACACAAATAAATAATATACGATACATGAATGGTCTATTCATAAATTTATTTACGCTGCTATGATCAACAAATCAACGAAATCATTCATTGATAATGAACGATTTCAATCTACAGCATTGCCTAACGTAGTAAAACTGGTTCTTAAGAAGATCGCTATTTCCATTCTAAATAACTCTACATAATTGGATCTGTTCATATTTAGGGAATGAGTGATGACGGAAAGGTGTATAGATCGGCCACCGGACCAAAATATGGAAAAGATCATCAAGCTCATTTAAATTGCAGATAGAGCAGTTTTCTTTCAGCTTGAAATAATAATAGATATTACTAAATGTTACTTTAATATAATAGTTGCCGGATAATCTGATTTGCACTAATATTTTAGTCATAGGAAACGGGTAATTTAGAATTTAGATCCAGGTCAACGCTAATTTTAGTACTGTAACGGAGCAATGGGGAACATTAAATTCCAATCTCATTATCCAGAAAGGTGTATTTTTATTTAATGAGAATAAACGCTTATAAAAATTTATGTTTACACTTTCCAGTCTATCCATATACCTTAGGTCCGATAGTTGTACATTATAGTACAGAAGGCTCATGGCAATTACATTATTTATTTTTATATTATTTTTCCAAGATCTGAGTTTAGATTTAGCACAAAGTGCGATGACAGAGCCTATTGCTGCCCTCGTTTTCGACTCAAAATAATTTGCCGCTTTATGGAATATACCTGAATCCGATAACGGTACTCCAAGATAAATACATTCGGAAACTTTCTCAATTCCTCTATCACGATAAAACAGTTTCCCTATCTTTTTACATCATCCCTTGTGAAAGCATAACATTTTAGTTTTTTGAGTATTGACCTCTAGTTTTTTTTATCAAGCAATACTGATTTAAAATATTTAACTTATTTTTGACATCAGTATAACTATCGACAAGGATTATTAGATCGTCAGCATAAAGAAGCAACAGTATGTCACAAAAACCATCGATCCTAATGCCTCCGACATTCCGACTCCGGAAAAACATTTCTATATCACTCAAATAGAGGCTAAATAAGAAAGGTGACAATATTTCTCCCTGCAGTAGGCCCATAATAACATCGATTTCCCCTGAAAACATACCATCACTTCTAAGTCTAGCCGAAGCAATCTGATAAATATTGTTTCAGAATTCTAATAATTTTGTTACTTATGCCCTGCTTGTGAAGAGACTGCCATAACAAATTATGATTGAGCGAGTCCAAGGCTCGCTTAAAATCAACAAACAAAGAATAGAATGTTGTTCCGCGCGATCCCATCTAAATAAACCGACCGATATTTATTTAGAAGTTATAGCTAAAAATGTGAATTGTCA
Organism: Rhaphigaster nebulosa; assembly: GCA_948150685.1. Lineage (NCBI taxonomy): Eukaryota > Metazoa > Arthropoda > Insecta > Hemiptera > Pentatomidae > Rhaphigaster > Rhaphigaster nebulosa. The sequence goes on from OX411307.1 coordinate 8,074,286, forward strand.
TAAAATCCTATTCACTCTTGATCGGTGTTTATGTTCCTCATTATTATAGGCTCTTATATATAAAGGAACATTCCGCTAAAGGTAAAAATAACGGGAACAAATCTTTACATTTTTTTTTATTTCGTAAAACATAAATATGACATGAAAAAATTTGCTATTTCCAATTAATAATTTTAAAATATTGCATATTTAAAAAAAAAAAATCTGATCTCGATTTTTGAGAAAACTGACGGTTTCCCCCAACTATCGTTATTTTGAGAGCGTTTTTGATGGTTTTAGCATTCTTACCTAGCATAATATTTGAATTTTTTGATGCCTTATTTTTTTATTATTTCGCTTAGCAATAGGGGCATTTTGGTACTAAGCTCATTCTCTATCTTCATTAAAACCAGAGATACAAAGAAATGAAATGTGTTTTGTACATGCAAACTTCCGCTGCTCCTGGGGAAGTTAGTGGGGAAGTATTAGCCCCTAATACTTTACACTGTCCAATATTTTCATTGTATTGTCAAGATTTCACCGAAAAAATTTCCATCAAAACTTAGGAGACACGTGTGGGAGATTCACCCCTTGTTTGTTAATTTATCCACATTTAATAACAGGCAGTATACATTTTTATAAAATACATATTTTATGCATCGATAATTATGTTACTAAATTTTTCGAGCATTGGACCTTTTGAAAACTTTTTTCCTAATGGAGAACATTTCTCCAGTTACCTTCAACGTTTTGAAAACTACTACACATGAATGGTGTCACAGATAAAACTCATATTGCACAATTTCTATGTATCAGCATTGGTTCAGACCTCTTAACCTCCTATCATTTATGATATCAATTCAACAACCCCCGAAGATAGGTTTATCCCGTAACATTATATTTTGATTCCATATTACGGCCCTATATCCACCAAAGTCGGAAATGAATTAAAAAAACTAGGATTAAACCCTGCATTTAAAATAGAAAAAACCCTATCCTTATATTTCTCTCCTCCTGAAGAAAAAATAGACCCTTTCCAAAAAAGTGGAGTACACGAACTAAATTGTAATGATTGTGCAGCCAAATACACGGGAAAAACTGGAAGATCGCTAAATCAGAGATTAAAGGAACATATACGTGCATATAATAATAAGACAGAGAATTCCAACTTTGCAATTTAAATGAAAAAAATTATAAATTCATCAAAGACTCAGGAGTTAAATTAATACATCACGTTGAAAACAGCCTCAAATTAAATATATAAGAACCACTTGAATTAATAAAATCCAATCCAGATTTTTTTCTTAAATGACCTAATAAATATCTCCAATAGTCCAATCTTAAATTTATCCCCATCAATAACAGAAAAATCAATTAGTCACCGGCATTACTGGAAAAACCCTGACCCGAAAACCGTTTACCTATAAACATCCTACCTACCTTTCGTTCATTATTAGTTCAATGGGAGAAGAAACCAGTACAAACTTTTCTGTTTGATATAATCCATTTAAACCTTGGTGAGTACCAACATGTATTTGATTTCTTGTCTTAATTAAATTCATAATTCATAAATGTTTTATAATACTGATTTATACTACATCTAATTTAATATGTATAATAATACCAAATTATATTTTGATTTTTTTTTGTGTTTTAGAACTGAGAATGAATGTATGAATGACAGAGTCCAAGTCTGAGATCTATATGTGAGAACTGGTCTTATTAGAGTTCTATAAAGTCGGAACTTAGTTTACCTCACGATGAGCCTGCTCCATAAATACATAAAGAGGCCAAAATAGCATTTATTTGCAGCTGCGATTCTCCACTCAATTTCTGCAGAAATATCATTGCAGAATTAATTTGTGCTCCCAGGTAAGTAAACTCAGTGACCCTCTCAAATATGCAATTCCCAGTAGTCACTTTCCGCTCCCGTGGTCCTCCACCAACTCCACTGAACATATAATTGTTTTTTCTTTCGTTCAATATGAAGTCCATTGACAGAGAAACTGAGGTCCTGCAGATCGAGAAAGGCTCTCTCCAGAACTGTACAGGATCTTGCTATGATGTACAAATCATCCGCATAGCAACTAGAATTTTTTTTTTTTTCCCTTCCCGACCTTTCGACCATACGGGGTTCAGGAGCAGTTGTGTAGTGCGCTGGGATAACGCATGCCACTGCTCCCATAAATCAACACTTTATTTTCAAAATTCTTATTTTACAATTCTCGTATATGAGGAAACGTTTAATTGTGGGGACAATCTTTTTCCTACTACTATAGTGCAGCACGGTGCGCGGTTGCGCGCCTTACAGATGGGACTGCACCTTATCCTCTTCCGGACAGCATGGCCAGTCCTCCTGGCGCTCTGCATCCTTCCGGTCCCAGTCCGCATCCGTCCAGTGCCGTCTAGCCCTCCTGGTCCGCCGAATCCGTCCGAATCCCTTATCCAGCTGTATCCGTCCGAGTACTGGTCCAGCCCTGCAGTCCACTGCATCCGTCCGGTTTCCATGCTAATTCCAGGATTCAGTCAGCTGTTGGTGGCTCGCCGCCGTCGGGTGGTCTCGTCCTTCCCAGGGTAATGTTTTCCGGGCCCACCACCTCCTTCCACCGTACACGAAATCCTTGAAGAAGGGTTAAGCCTTCTCCTCTATCAGACGGGGGAAGTCCGACTCGGCGAGGGCGAAGATCCCGGTATTTCTCGACAACCTGGCTCGGTGTCAATTCTACTTCCGTGCAGGATACCATGAGGTGGTCTGCTGTCTCAGGGACTCCACAGGTGGGACACCGGGGGTCTATGTCCTTTCCGTATTTCTGTAGTTTCCCCCGGAGGACCTCCATGCCGTGTCAGCATCTGCGAGACCCAGTAATCAGGGAGGACCCATCTCGCCTTCAATCTTGCTTGGATGGTGGGGAAGAACTTCCTTAGGATAGCTCCCTTCTGACTTCCCATCCACCGTCCATTCCACTCTTCGATGGTGTCCTCCCTCAGTATCCTCTTCCATTGATTAGGGGTCTTGCCAACTCTGGTCCGAAGTCCCTCCGGTAGCGCCTCCAGCCACTGTCTCTTCACCTTGTATTTTATCCTGTCCTCGTTGAGGACGAGGTCAAGGGGCATCGCCCCGGCTAGCACCTGCACCACCTCATGCGACACCGTTCTGTAGGCCTTAGTGAGTATGTGAGATGTTGGCTTCACGCTGGGGATGCGTACCTCAGAATACCCGTGAAAACGCCTTTGTAAATGGTCATCGTAGCGGGATACCTGATGCCCCAGAACGCACCCCCAATCCTGAATAAGCCATTTATAGACAGGGTCACCCTATCCTTCAGGTAGCCTAGATGAGGGGTGACGTCGAATCCTATCCTCATCTTCACTCCTAGGTATGTCACCACCTCACCCATTCTCACCCTCTGTCCATCTCTATCCAATATGATAGGGTGAGCCCTGTCTGTGGAGCCTCTTACGAGCATGGCCTGGGTCTTGGCTGCGGCCATGCTCAGCTTCCTCCTCACGCACCATTCTGAAACTAGACTGGCGCACCTTTCTTCCTGTGTCTTCAATCTGGCTCTGCTGTCCTCGGCCACTATGACCACCAGGTCGTCGACGTAGGCCGTGGCGAGGAACCCTCTCTCCTCTAATTCCCCAAGCAACTGGTCGCATACCAATTTCCACAGGGTCGGTCCCAGGACCGAGCCCTGCAGGCAACCTCATTCTATTTTATTCTCCACCTCGTAGTAGTTACCTCTGATCCTCACGCTCCTGTTACTGAGGTAACTACTAACGAGGGAATACAGGTTGCTGGGAGAACCAAGAGAGAAACAAGAGAACCAACATGACATATTTCTCCGCCCTCTCTTCCACGTCCCTACGCACTTCAGCAGCGCATCCCTGCTGGTTCCCTCGTGGTTCCCTTGCCACGGGTCGAGCCGAATTGCCGTGGATGGCTTGCTGCACTGAGGATCGAGCGAAGTCGGGTAACGATTAAGTGCTCCAGGACTTTGCTGACGATTAGGAGGAGGCATATCCGCCTTTACGCCTTAGCCGATTCCTGTTACTTCCCTCCTCTCTTGTAGAGCAGTCTCAAGTCTGCGGTCTTCCACTTGCTTGGAAAGTGCCCCCTTTCCAAACAATCATTGAAAATCTAGAGGAGCTCCTCCTCGACGTAAGGAGCACTATTCCTGAGGACCGCAGCGTCTATTCCGTCCACTCCTGGGGCTCTCCCAATCCTCTGCTTCTCCACGGCCAGACGAATGTCCCATATGTCCCATGGTGGGCATAGGTCGTTACCAGGCGGGTATTTCCTGGTGTGTCTCACCATGGCGTCCATTTCGCTGTCCTGGGACGGGTTGTCCCTGGGGTACGTAAAATCTATGTACATCGTAGCCACATCCTCCAGGGTGGTTGCCTGGGTTCCTCCTATTCTAAGGGAAGCCACCATCGTGAGGGGCTTCACCTTGCCCAGCGCCACCCTGTACCTTATTACCCAGGGGTTCTTCTCCGTTTCTTCGAAAATAAATTCGTCCCAGGACCTCTTCTTCTGGTGACGCACGCCGTTTCGGTTTACCCTAAGCTTGGTTTCTTCGCGGAGTACCTACGCCTGCCCCTTTAATACTCCCTCTTCAGTTGGATTAGGGCCGGCACCCACCTCGCTCTTCGGCGTCGGAGGGATATACTCGCCGCTTCTGTGATGGCGCCCGTCAGCATTGCCACCCTGTGGTCAATCTCTGACTCCTCCTCTATTGGCTCCATCTCCTCCCACTCTATAACCGCGAGTACACCCTCCAATTCCCTGGAGAAGGCCCTCCAGTCCGCCGATCGGGTCACGAAGCCCTTGTCCGCTTCTAGGGCGTTCCCGCCTTCCTCCTGCACCACACTGAAGGTGATGACCCGGTGGTCGGAGCTCGTGTCGGACCGTAGGGTCTAGTCCACAATGGTAGGCGTGGCGAGTGTCACGTCGATCCAACTCTGACCCCCCTCTCCAACAAATGTGGGGCCAGAAGGCTCGAGGTAGTCTCTCATGGAGACGCTCCACCTTCCTCCGCTTACGTCCTTCTCCGTCAGCTCCATCAATGCTAGCCTAACTCCATCACCCAACTCCTCGTGAGTCCACTTCTCACTGGAGTAGAGAAGCAGGGTCTCATCCACCCCCTTCTTTCCTTCTCCCCACACTTTGCCTGTGGGATCTTCCCCCACAGGTATCTCTCGAGGGTCCCTTCTTCCCAGTGTTCGGGGACCCTTCTGACCTCTATTCGGGGCCACTTCGTCTTGGCAAGGCTCACGAACTCCTGGGGTTTGGGGACCGACTTCAGAGCCACTTTCCCCAGCACGTCCGCGAACGTCTTCCTTCTCCTTGTCCTCTTCGGCCCTACCCCTGGGTCTCGGCCTTCTCTTCTTCTTCGTCTCGGTGACCTTTGGACCCAGGTTTTCCTCGGACCCTGTCTCCTCGTCCGTGTCCTTGTAGGATTCCACGTCGGTCGAAGTGCAAATTCTTGGGGTTTTTGAAAAAAGCTTTTTGATATGCACTTTACGTGCGCGGATTTAACTTTATCGCACTACTACTTTATTTATGTCTAATAGCTAATTTCGGTCAAATGATCTCCTGTCCAGCACTCACTCAAAGTCAGAAATAAATAAAAACGAAAACACTAAAATAAAAATAACAACGGGCAAAAACTTATAATTTTTTTTTACCCTCCTGTCCTCCAGGCGTCCCGATTCGCCACTTCGTGTGACTCTCCCACTCGCACACACTCGCGCCAGCTCACAAGCAAAGGCGGACTAAAGTAAAACCACGTCTTACCTGGCTGGTGTCCGGGAGCAGACTGAGATCTAAGATAGTTGGCAATAGGTGAGAATAATCCCACAGAGCGGCCAGACGTAGGCCCTTCCTCTATGACGGTCGGATCGCTACCCGTAGCAATTTGACCAATTTAGAGTAAACCGTGCCCGTCGTTTAGAATCTTGATTAACTTTCTCCAAGGTCAAATTGAAGAATAGGCAAGCCAACGCTTCCCCTTGCCTTTATCCCTTGTCAGAAGGAAATTCCGATTAGCAATCCGACTGAATATGAACTTGACATCGCACATCTTATATGGTCATTTTAACCAGTCGAATCAGCTTCAAAGGGATCCTAAACTGCTCCATCGCTTCATAGAGTTTGTCTTGCCTATCGTATGTGCACTTAAAATCGACCAAGAGGTGATGGGTTGGTAATCTGTTTTAAATGACCATTTTCGAGGATGAAGTGAAAATTTGATCTGTAGTAGATCTACCTCGTCAAATGCCTGCCTGGTATCCGCTCAGCAAATGGTGTGAGTCTGTTGTAGATAATGTTGGAGATTATTTTGTAGGCGCATGACAGCAGTGATATGCCAGGTTTTATTTTTGCTTTCCAAACCTTATTAATTATTTTCCAAAATTCGAGAAAAAATAACGGTAAACGAGTCTCAAAAACTTTTGCTTAATTGACTTTTAATTAGGAATTGATAAATTATTTGGCACTTCTATAATTTATCAATTCCTAATTAGATTGATCCTTCTATACCATCATGCGGATGTCAACCAATTGACTTTTGTTTGGTGATTAAGCTATCAATTTTATTGTAAATTGGAAAATAAATCTATTCTGACTGACTTATGTCTGTTGATGACAGACTGCAGCAAATTCATCAGAATGGTCTCCATATATCACAACCATGCATCTCAATTCGATCATCTGTATGAGCTTATTAGGAATTTTGAATTCTTAGAGTGCTCTCCGCGATTAATGTTGTCATAGCCCGCTTTAAAATCGAAATTAGGTGGTGGGTTTTCATATTATATACACGCCCCCCTCTCGAGTATTGTCCACAGGCTGAATATCTTGTTGGTTGGTAGTAGGCCTGCCCTTCCTGAAAACAAATTGCTAAGGCCCAGGTATTTGTTCTGCATACGACAAGAGACATTGGAACAAGATAATCAAGAGTATTTTGTAGCCACAGTAGAGTAGGGAGATTCCTCTGTAATTCAAGTCGGTAGCCCTTTTCATGAACGGGACATATTTATGACTTGTTCCAATCAGAAGGCATCGTCTCAGTCATCCATATTGTCAGTACAAAGTCTTGCAGTGTTTTCTGCAGTTCACTGCCCATGTGACATCATATTAGGGTGGAATTGGCGATTCTGCTCCCTCAGTGAAGGCACTTTTGGTGGTGTAATGCTCTTTTTGAGGATCAGATGAGCAGACTTATAATAACCTGTGGACTTTGGGCTCTTAAACGTCCTAATCCAACGTTAACCGCTCTTGCCACATCTCCTCCAATCAGTGACTCATTATGCGGAGTTTCTAAATTAATACTAATCCTAAATCCTAATCCTTAATTAACACAAATAATATTTTTTATTTCTATGTCTGAACCAGTCCGACCTATCTTAACCAATATATATATATATATATATATATATATATATATATATTATACCAATCGACTTCGGCCACTCTTACCCACGCGGCTATCTTAAATAATCCATAATTAGCACTAATCCTAATTTATATTTTTATGATAACAGGTTCGAACGTGTCACAACCTGTCCGAAACTGTCTTAATCAATATATATATATATTACCCAAGGATATATATATACAGGGTGGTTGGTCTCATAATCATCTGAATCACCATATTAAATATCACTGGAGATAGTGGATCCCTCTGTTTAACTCCTTTTTGAACGGCAAAGTCTCTGGATCTTTCTCTCTGAACTTGTATTAAACCTCTACTATTTTGTGAGATCATCCTTATCAGCCTTTGTTTTGTGGGGCAAACTAGAAACCTTAGTTTTTTATAGAGCTCATTTCTTGCTAAGCTTTTATTTTGTCCAGACTTCACAGTACTGGATTACTGTTTATGGGCCTGGTTCAAAGATGAGGTATACAAAGTAAAAGTGGACACTCGGGATGCACTAGCTCAACGAATTAAAAATGCTGCAGGGGTCATTAAAGGATGATATGAAACAATCAGGAGGGCAACTGTCGTCCTTCGAAGACGAAGCCGAAATTGTTTAGAAGCGAAAGGTGGTATTTTTGAACATTTATTAAAATAAGACTTCGATAATCGAAATTCTAATACATGTATGAAATATAGTTTATTTGTTAAATAGCCAATCATATTTAAACAAATGAAAATCGGATAAGAACAGTTTAGTTTTTGTTTACTGTGTGACAACCACTCCTGGAGTTTGGCCCATTCTTCCCGGCTCCTCCTGTATATATATATATATATATATATATATATATATATATATATATATATATATATATATATATATAATTATGCCGACCAAACTCTAACCACTTGTCCAAGTACTTTACTATTTAATCCTTAATTAACACTAATCCTAATATATATTTTTATGACAGTTTATATTGTTGTATATATATGCACAAATATATCGATTGATCGAAACTACGGAATCACGCAGACCAAAGAGGTTTGTTATAGTTAACATTTCCATGTCAGCCAAAGAGGACATAAGTTGTCTTAATGTTTAATATTTATTATTCTACAAAGTTCACGAGTCGAATAAATTCGACTAATAATTTCTCGAAACGGCGAACATAAACGTCATAGTAAATTTTAATTAATAAATTCAATTTTAAAAAGCAGGTTCAAACATATTGTAACTTGTTCAGACACGTTTTATTTATGCTCGATATACAATGGGTGATAGGGGTACTACAATGGGTGGTGGGGTAATCCAACAGCCAATCAGATTCGAGTATTCTTGGCGCGTTCTGCGTTTTTCATATGATCTCCTGATTACATCATTTAGTATGTTACTCTTTTCACGAGGCCGTGATAGCCAATAGTATTAAGGCGTCACCTTAGTAACCTCGAGACTGCAGTGAGCCGGTTCGAATCCGACCTGGGTCTGTTGAAATTTATTTCGTGGCGGCTGCACGTAATAAATCTCGATCTTTCCACGCTGGTTAGAAAATGTTGGTAACTTGTAAGATAACCCACCCTGTTTGCCTTAATATGATAGAAAAAGACGTTAAGCCCCAATAAAAAAGAAGTTACTCTATTCACATACATATAATATATATCAATTATATTTTATAGAAGGGTAGTGGATATCGGCTAAGTTTACAGCTAAATTGTCATAGTTTTATTATTTTAAAAGGGAACGGAGTAGCTCAGTGGTAAGGCTTATTGGTGGTTTATTTTTATAAGATTATGATTACCTATCTTTAAGTTAGTATTTACAATATCCTCGTCTAGTGGGAAAGGTAGTGTTTGAATGGAAATAATATCTTTGATTTAGCAATTCATTTTACCGAATCATACTATTCCGAGAATGCTCCGTAATTGTAGCAGCATCTCAATCTCCTCCATGTACTGTGTACAAGGAGAAGTCAGCAGCTCACATGCTTATTTTTTAGAAAGCTTGGACAGTGACACCAGAGATAAATATATATATATAGTATATATATAAATATATACTTGTAAATATATGTATGTACAATAATGAGGGCCCCGATACATGCCATGTAACCAGAAGCATTTTTCTCGTATGTCAAAAAAGAGTTATTATAAAATATTTGTGAATACGAAGGAAATTAAGGCATACCATTCAATAAGAGATATATTTCGTTAAGGGATATTAACATTAGTGTGCTAGTAATACTTGATTAATTATCTAATTTAATTGGTTAATATATATATTGATAAAGAAAGGGATTTAGGTCTCATATTATGATTGAAAGTGAGCTTATCTGTTTTAAGTTGCACCGCTTCCCTTCTATAACCTTTTCGCTTAAAACTCCTCGTCTGTGTCGCACCACCTCCGTCCAGGATAAGGAGCTGTTAACAGCGAAAGGTATGTATTTTCTGATAATAGCGGAAGCTGTTTTGTCTGGGTCTAACAGTAGGCCAGTTAATCAGTCTAGACCTTTTGGGCACCGCCATTGAAAGTAAGTGTTGGAAAGCTGGAAATTGTTTTAATCTATTCATTAAACGTCAGATAATAGTAACCTAAGTTTACCCTCTTCTAAGTGGTGAACAAAGGCGGGAGGGGTGGGGGAAACTTCCATATTTTCAGACTATTTTCAGTTTTTGGCCAATAAAATTTAAACGGCGCACCCAAGCGAAAATTGTATTATATTATAAATTAAAGAGAATTAAATTATGCGTAAAATGAGTACCTCAAACGTTGGATTTGATTTAGCACAAGAATCAAATTTGAAAATCGAAAAAGATCTGGACCCTAATTGAGATCGGAAAGAAGTCTCGGGAGAAAATAAAATTTTAGAGAAGTTCTAAAAATTTGTTTATTTATGTTTTGTAGGGTACTGATTACGAATTTTAGCTTTGTTACCTCGAATTTTCTCTTAAGTATAAGAAAAACTAAAAAAAAAAATGTTTGTGTTCTTTTTTTTTTTTTGCTCATAGCTGGAAAGATGCATTATTCGAATAAAATCTAATATTAATTTTATACCAAATTAAAGAAGAGTAAATTACCTAAAAGTTCCATTCTGAAGATTGTTTTGTTTGGACGCTCCGTTTTGATGCGAACGCGTGTCGAAGAAATTATGAGACGGAATGTCTAAATTGATCATTGAAGAATATGTATCATTTGAATAAATTCAAATATTTGTTTTATACTAAATAAAAGAAGAGTAAATCATCTACAATTTTGATTTTGAGGATTTTTTTTTTGTTTGGCTGTTCTGTTTTTAAGTGAGCACTATTTGAAATTACGAGGCCGAATGTCGAAGGAGCCTCGGTGGCATGTTTGGAGAAATTCTGACAATTTGATCGTCTATGTTATTAAGGGTACCTACTTATTGCGAATTTGAACATCGTTACCTTTAATGTTTCCCGAAAATGTATTTAAAAAAAAAAATAATTTCGACAATAAACCTTATAAGCAACGGTGGCCGCATAACACCAAAGGCGCTGTTTCAAATATCTGTTATATGCTAATTCAAAGAAGAGTAAATTAGCTACAATTTTGATTCTAAGGACTTTTTTGTTTGGACGCTTCGTTTTGAACCGAACGCGAATCGAAATGTGATGCGGAATGTTAAAATTAATTTTCGAGTAAAAGCATTCGGAGGAAAGTTTTGGTGAAATTCTGAAAATTTGATCATTTATATTTTATAAGGTACTCATTACGATTTTCATCTTTGTTACCTCGAATTTTTCCTGGAAGTATTAAAAAAAAAATTCTTTTCATTTGCTTAGATCTTGATTTACTCTTATTTTATTTATTATAAAACAAATATTTGAATTTATTCAAATAATATATGTTTTTCAATGCATAAGCAAAAAAACCCACAACAAAAAAACATTTTTTTTTTTTGTTTTTTTTATACTTTCGGGGAAAATTCGAGGTAATAAAGATGAAAATCGTAATGAGTACCTTAAAAAATAAAAAAGATCAAATTTTCAGAATTTCACCAAAACTTTCCTCCGATTGCTCTAGCTCGAAGATTAATTTAAGCATCCCGCCTCATAAATTCCACTCCCCTTCGATTCAAAACGAAGCGTCCAAAAAAAAAAAATTCTCAGAACCAAAATTGTAGGTAATTTCCACTTCTTTAATTTAACATATAACAAAAATTTGAAGCAGTGCCTTTGGTGTTATGCTGCCGTCGTTGCTATGGGGGATGCTAAAAAATGAGACTTGGGACCCCTAAAATGCATATAACAAAGAAAACACTGAAAGCTAAATAGATATATGAATAGAGCTAGTTTATGAAATTTAAGGATGTGTAAATCCGACAACCTACAAAGGTGACCTTCCCAGCCAAGGAGAACAGACCCTGCCCAAGTGGTTTTTGTGTTAACTAGAAATAGTTATTTTATTTACATACAGGAAATTTTCTCTTTTTATAATCATCGTATCGATAATATTATGTATCTCGTCTAAAGGAAGCAAGTTAAGAGTTTTGGCGATATTTTTATTTAATGCCTTTTCAATTAACTTAGTCTGTCATCATGTTTCTTTTAAACATCCTCCCCCAACCAGTTGATTGCTCAGATTCTTTTAGATAATATTGTTAATTTAACGAATTTTAGATGAATCGTCGTGTGGGGATGAAAGCTTTTAATCCAGTTTCAATTATTATTATGTTTATTTCAGTGAATCACTACTTCATGGTCCATATTTGGTAATTTAATCATTATTATTATGGAATCAGAATTTCCATAACATCTACAAAAGTAGAATCATTTGAAACATGCCCAGGTGTTGTATAAGTGGGACATTAATTTCGGTTTTTTAATAATCCTTATATTGTTAAACTATTCGTCTAGCTTTTTTCTTTCAGGACTTGAGTTAATTTAGATAAGACTATTGGTGTAATGTAATATTCCCTGAGAACGACTATATTTTTTCCTCCATTATAAGTCGGTGTTAGCGCAACCTGTTAAAGTTCATAATTAAGTTCTTCAAACGGTTAGCCATTAAGCATGGCCTCAGTAGACTATATCTGTACAAGTTAAACATTTAAATCCTGTATACTTCATTCTTGGAAATGATCTTTAGTTTCAAATGGTCAAATGATAATTAAAAGTGATTGTTAAAAACAATGTTTGTAAATTTCTATTGTTATATTGCAAATAGCATTATTTCGAACTGTTTCTACTCTTAATTAGTATTTCTAATAAGGTTATTACGGGTATATGCTTTGCTAAAAGGTTTACTATTTACTACCTCTTTATTCTACAACAGATTTCCTGTGATGATGACTCTCATTATCTAATTACCGTAATGGGTTTGGATCTCCAGATAGATATCAAAATGCTCTGTTGTATTCAATGCTTCTACTATGACAAGATGATTCCAATCGACTACAAAATTGTTTTTTTAATTCATAGAATCCATTTCATTAATATAGTCTCGAATAACCACTGTTTTTTGTATGTGTTGATGTTTAAAATTCTGGTATGCTGGCAAAAAATTCGTTTGCAATACCAGGTGTAGGAGGTAAAATCTATGGTAAATTACTGCTCCTACATGGTCAATTAAAATTGAGGTATCGGTAATTACTTATTATCTATGGCTTCCGCATAAATCTTCTGTCATGTTTAATTTCTTTTTCAGCTCAATTGTTTTTACTTTTGCTTATGCTGTCAAAATGCGGCCTGGACATATAACTGGATAGATTCACTCAGATGTTATATATTCCTCTTCAGTACTAAAAACAAAAAAATTCCAAAATAAGCAATTTAAAATACAGTATGGTATTACAATACATATTAAATTATATATCTCCAAAACATATATACTTATAGATACATATATATATATATATATATATATATATATATATATATATATATATATATATATATATATATATTTTTTTTTTTTTTTTAATTTTTTTTTTTTTCGGTTGGCTCTATAGACCTTTGGCCGCGCGATGTGGTGTTCTTACAGACATTTATTGCTTGCGGGAGCACAGACAGCCTGGAGGCCAACCTCACGTTGCTGCGAACCATGGTTTCCATGGTGCAGCGGCAGGCTGCCCATTGCTCCATAACCGGTCCCTTTGGGGCCAATTCGGCAGTGTCCTTCCCACCGACTCACTCGGGTTCAAGGACAGTGACAAATCGATCTAGATCCACGAATTATGGCTGCTCGGAGTCAGCAGGCACACGAGGACCTATATTTCTTTCCCCGAGGCAGACCGTCCATGGACCAAACCTCCGGGCGGCTATTTTATGTCCTGGAAAACCACAACGCGATTCACAATTAAGGTACACGGGGTAGGGTCATCACTCCTACGCCCGGTCTGTGTGAGTAGCCTCCAGTATGCTGACGGGCCTCACATACCCGGGGGTAGGGGTGATAAATTTCTTGAATTATTACTTTAATTAAATTAAAGTAGTGCCGGTGCCGGGATTCGAACTCACAACCTTTGGGTTTGTGAGTAGGTGCACTTTTGCAAGCGCGCTAACCCGATCGGCCACCCCGACCCTCCATATATATATATATATATATATATATATATATATATATATATATATATATATATATATATAACTTAAGAGCTTCGCCACGCAAAACATAAAAAAAATTGATGAAATGGGGAGATAAAGAACTCACATGAAGGCTGGTTAAACACTGACTTTATTCAGATTGTAATCCCCACCTCTGAGGAAATGATTTAACTCCCCCACATCTCCGTTGAATTTCTCTAAGTACGAAATTTCTCTTCTGATATCCTGTGCATTCGCCTTTTTCACCTTCATTTTTTCTAACTCGTTCGTCTCCTGTGCGATTCTATTCGCTTCAAGTCCGCCCTCGTCATTGTGTTCGCTTCTCCCACTGGAACCTTAAGTTGCTCAATATGCACAGTTCTCCGTTTCCTGGGCTCCGCCAGAATCTGAATGGTGAGGAGATTGTGCTTCCTAATCGTAATCACTTTGAATGGACCCTCATACCTAAGAACTTCCTTTGCGCGATTCGACATAATTTTTCTGTAAACGATAGTGCCTATTTTAATAGTACTCATAATATCCTTTACACCCTCGTTCTCCCGCGCTACTCTCTTACTTTTCTTCCGCGACCATTCACCCATGCGCTTTCCCCCACATTCTCTCGAGTTCCACTCTATTTGTGGCTAGTTGTTCCGCCATGTTCTCATCCACGTACGTATCTCCCTCGTCTTTCCTTCGTGCGCGTAAATCAAAAAGGGCCTCGAAAGGGGAAAACCGGGGGGAGGGGGGGGAGGGCGCTGGTAGAACTTAGCCGTTTAGTAAATGTGGCAGTTCCTTATTACCTCTTCTACCGTCTTACGCATCCCTACCCAATAATACCTTCTTTTCAAGACCGCCAACGTCTCCTTGATTCGTGATCCGTGGTTCGTCTTCCCTTGATGGTATGCAATCGTCACATCTTTTTGCTGTTCGTGATCGCGAATAGTCTCCACGATAGAGCGGCATCGGATAAAGGTTCTGTCTATCCTTATTTTTTCCATCCTCCTCAAGTTACGGATCTTGTCCCACACCATTGCGTTTCCGACATATAAATAATGGGGCGCGCCTACTTTAGATGCGTCTTTTAACGCTCGGCAGATTTGCTCCTCCTTAACTCCAGGTTGGGACCAAATAGTGACGATGGTATGTCTATCATATTTGGAAAAGTCCATTTTTACAAGCCCCGTAGTCCTTGTTTTCCAGATGACCTGTCGACCCTTGTCGTTAATTATTTCGTCAAGCTCCTCCATCTCTGCTGGTCTCTCGTCCCCTGACTCGTCATCCGAGGGGTTCCCATTGCCTTGGCAGTCAGCCCCACGTTCTCCTTCCCCGTCTGGCGCCCATTCCCGCACGAACCTTTGTAGATTCCCCGACGTTTCTCCTACCTCTGTTTTAATCATATTTATCTGTAAAACGCGAGATAACCAGTCAGCTACGACATTATCTTTTCCCGGTTGATACTATACTTCCAGATTGTATTGACTTAGAATCTCCTTCCACCGTGTGACTCTAGCCGAGGACTCCTTCAGATTGTCCACCCACTAAAGAGGACGATGATCTGTGTGCACTTTAAACCTTCTTCCGAATACATATGGCCGAAAGTGTTGCACTGCCCATACAATTCCTAACAGTTCTCGTTCAAGTGCGCTATACCGGGCTTCCGCGTCCGTAAGCCTCCTGCCAGCATATGCCACGGGCCTTTCCCCCCTCTTACCTTCCTGCGATAAAACCGCCCCCAGTGCATATTCGCTGGCATCTGTGGTGATTGAAAATGGTTTGGAAAAATCTCGGAATGCGAGGACTGGTTCCGTTTGTAACCGCAACATGCACTTTCTGATATTCGCCTCAATCTCTGGCGTAATCCTAATCGTGCGTCCCTTCCTCAACAGTTCGTTCAGAAGTAGCAGGTTTTTGGCCATCTTCGGAACAAATCGACGGTAGTAATTGAGAGTTCCTAACAGTCTCCTGACCCCCTTCACATCGCTAGGCATTGCCATTTTCCCGATTGATTCTACTTTCTTTCTGTCTGGTCGTACCCCTTCCGCCGAAATCACGTGTCCAAGAAAACTAATCTGCCTTTGATCCAATGTCGATTTTTCCGTCGGTAGTTTCAGCCCACTGAAACTCTAGTGAAGACTTGTGAAATTCTAGTGAAGACTTGCCACAGATCCTCTATATAACTCGCCTCTGTCTTACTAAAAACCAGGAGATCATCCATGTATACTTGGCACATGTTTTCATCCAGACCACGCAAAAATTCGTCCATCAGTCTTTGGAACGTCATGGGTGCATTCTTTAAGCCGAACGACATACGGGTAAATTCATAATGCCCCCTTTCGAAAGTAAACGCTGTTTTGGCTTGGTCTCTGGGGTACATGCGAATTTTATAGTACCCTGATTTCAGATCGAGTGCACTAAAAACCGATGCTCCACCTAGCCTGTCCAAGATGTCCTCCAACCTAGGAATGGGGTACTTTTCATCTAGCGTATTCTCATTTAATTGCCGAAAGTCTACAACTACCCTATAGCGTTCCTTTGTTTCTCCGTCGACGGGTTTCTTCTTTACTGCCCATAGTGGACTATTAATGGGCGAAGTACTATCCACCATGATCCTTTGACGTTTTAGCTCCTCGATTTCCTCTCGAATGTGTCCCCTCAATGCTTGTGAGTACCTCCGCTCCTTCACGTATGTAACCTTATCGGATTTCAAATTGATTTCGTGGAGAGTCTCTCCCGTCGCGCTCATTGGATCTCCTTCACAAAAAAAAATGTATACGAATTCCTCCCTTACACTTTGTCTCCAATCTGCACCCTTGGTGATTACCCCCAACACACCTAACGCTCCCTTTTGCGTCTTGAGTCGTTTCGTAACTCTTTTTCCCGATCCTAATTGCCCATTGACCTCCTGAACTACGGATCTTCACCCCTTATTTGCTAAACAAATCGTTCCCAAAAATTCCCCCATACTCACGCGGCATGATTTCCACAACATGCAGCGTCATCACCTCCCTCTTCTTTCCCCACTTCGCTAAGGGTAAATCGATTTCTCCCTCTATCATACAGGGCCCACTCAAAGTGACTTTTAAAGACACTTTCCTTTAAATTACACCTCCAACTTATCTCTACCCACTAATGTACAGGAACTTCCTGTGTCCACCAATAACTTCCACCCTTTACAAAACTCTATAACAGGCAACAGATCACACTTCTTTACCATACTGTTCACACAAAGAAGGTTGCCCCTCCGTTCACACGATCCTCATTCTCTCTTTACCTGCTCTGTTCGCCGCCCTGCACTCCGTTGCTTGCTTCTTCCTCAGGAGGTTCCTCTGCCGTCGGGTTCGCTGCTCTCCGTCTCGGACCCTGAAGTCTCCGAAGATCTGGCCGATTCCGACGGTATTCTGCTCCTCTGCCACATTCTTTGAGCGTTGATCTCCATTGGTTCTCCTCGGTCGTGTTCCCTGCGCCGTATATATGGGCTTTGTCTGGCCATATGTCCCTCATTAAGGCATTCAAAACACCGTGTACGCGGGCACTGAGCTACCAAGTGCCCTGTCTTGCCACATTCATGGCACTTCCTTTCATCTCTTCTGCCATTCTTCCTATCCACATATTGCCTTCTTACTCTCGGTAATTTTTCTTTTCTCCCAAACTCACCCTCTCTCCTTCTTCCCAGATCCTGTCTTGCTCTATTCCTTCCTGCCTCGTTCCTCCGGCAAGACACTTTACTCCACCCTGGTTCGAACTCTTCTCTCTCTTCCTCATCACGGGCACGCGTCTACCATTTCTTGTGCACATTCTATGAATGATTTGTCTCTGGGTAGACCATCCTTCCTCCCCGTATCCCTGGCTAACTGTTCTTTAGCCTAACTGTTCTAGGATTCTTCTAGAAGATCCATTGCTACCTGGGATTGTATGCTGCTCATAATTCCGTCCCCACCTCTGGGGAAATGATTTAACTCCTCCACATCTCCGTTGAATTACTCTAAGTACGAAATTTCTCTTCTGTTATCCTGTGCATTCGCCTTTTTCAGCTTCATTTTTTCTAACTCGTTCGTCTCCTGTGCGATTCTATTCGCTTCCCGCGCAGCTAAGTCCGCCCGCGTCATTGTTAAAGTTGTTGATGACAATGGCGGGAATTCGGGATTCACCGGTTCTGGCTGTGAAGGCGTTAACGTTGCTGGTCTAAGGATGTCTCTTTATCCTTGTTCATTCATACTGGCACACTTCTTTAAATGCGAGAAAAATAAAAATAAAAATTGATAAGTAACAAAATCAAAATATTCTTCCGTAAAAAAATGGAAAAGAAAAAAAAATTCTCACGGTAAACTGCTAAAAAAGTACCCGGGTTTCGGCACCACTTAAGAGCTTCGCCAAGCAAAACATAAAAAAAAGAAGAGGAAATTGGGAGATAAAGAACTCACGTGAAGGCTGGTTAAACACTGACTTTATTCAGATTCTAATCCTGTATATATACTATTTACAATGTTTATAATGAAAGTTTAGAATTAGTGGCTACACTGATGTAAGTCCCATCTTAACTCCCCCATGTCATTTAACGAACATCCTCGTAAACTCCAAAAAAAAAAAAAATTGTACTACAACTTAAAATAAACTGCAAACAAAAATAAATAACCAAAAATTACAGCTTAGTCTATATACAGAAACTAACTTAATACTTTCTTAATATCAGGATTCACATCGTACACAAAGTATAAACTAAGATAATTTATCAAAACTATATATAAAAAAAAACTAAAAATACGTTGTTCTATTCTAGAGAAACGTGCAGTACAAATAGATACATTTTAATGGTCTGGGTTCCCCCACTGGAACCTTAAGTTGCTCAATATGTACAGTCCTCCGTTTCCTGTGCTCCGCCAGAATCTGAATAATGACGAGATTGTGCTCCCTAATCGTAATCACTTTGAATGGACCCTCATACC
>OX411307.1:8095671-8112703 GCA_948150685.1 Rhaphigaster nebulosa
TTTAATTAAATTAAATTCATTAAGGATTCGAACTCACAACCTTTGGTTTGTGAGTAAGTGCGTTAACCCGCTCGGCCATCCCGACCCCACATATGTATATATATATATATATATATATATATATATATATATATATATATTTATATATATTTTTTTTTTCGATTGGCTCTACAGACCTTGTAGATCTTTGGCCGCCTAAACCAGCCTTCTTCGCCTCTGCCTATCTTGGTCTACTGCTTTTCAGTTTGCTACATTCAGCTCTTTCGCATCTTTGTTGATCCTATATATCTATCCTGTTTTTGCCCTTCCACGTGGTCTCTTGCCAACTATTGTGGCATTCATTGTTGTGAAGAGGCGTCCTGATGGATTGCTTCGAGCTACATGACCCGCCCATCTTAACCTCCTTGCCTTCATATCATGAGATATTGACCGACCAGTTTCCGACGTGCACCCCTCCATTTTTGCGTGATGTTGTTCTAATCACCTTCTCAAGGGCTAAGTTAAACATCGGCGAGAGTCCCTCTCCCTGTCTCAGACCTGTTCTAACTTCAAAGGCTTCAGACACATCTCCTTGTATCAGGACTCTGCATTTTGGGTCGTTTGTATACGCCTTAGTCAATATCACCAATTTCCCAAGGATCTCCACGGTCTACAGTGCAAACGGAAAAAAAAATGTATATATATTTATATATATATATATATATATATATATATATATATATATATATATATATATATTTATATATTTTATATATGTTTGTAATGTATCAAAAACTTGATGATCGAATGGTCTTTTTACTTTCAATTTACCGGTCTAATAAAATGGCATCGAAAATTAATAAACCGACTAGAAAATTCTAATGTTGTAATTATTGGTATCTTTTTAATCCTAATACTATAATGAATCATTTAGTAAACATAATTTCTCTCTGTGAGGCTCAGTACTTGTTTGGCAATCTTTCAATCAAAATGACGTTGAGATATGAAATTCAAGTAATTCTGCAACATTACTGGAAAATGAAATTTTCAGCCGCCGAAACCATGCGTTTGATTCGGGAAGTTGAAGAGGAACTTTATCTTAATGAGCGGACTGTGAGGAGGTGGTACGCCGAATTTTAAAAGAGTATTAGTTGAAATATTTTTATTTAAAAATGTGACAGTGGTATACTAATTGCTACATGAGTCGGATGGTGTAGACTAACGGTGAGAGCGGAAACTATGAGGGTTGGTCACGGTGGGTGGGCACACTTCTTCGCTTCCTTTAGGTGACTAGTGAATATTTCGGCTCTCGTGCCCACCTTGTCTCCTCCTTCTCCCAAACTCCAAATCACCAATACTCATTGAGCTAAATAATAATGTCCGTTAATATTAACGGTTTCCTCCATATTGAATCCTGGTTCTGCATTTATTTTCTTGGAAATTGTAATTATTAGCAAGTAAAATTATTAAATAAAGCAGAGATTTGATCTGGCGACCTTAGAACCAGACCCTACAAGGGGTTGGTATAGTAAAAAGTGATTTTCAGCTTACTTCAATCTATCTCACTTTTTTCCATAAGATAGGAACAACTGCAAGATAGAGGATAAACCTTCACAACTAATAGCATAATAAGTGTAATAAAACAGCTTCTCCAGGTTTAATGAATAATACGAGCGTTGCATTCTAGACCAAGTTCACGTTTTTCTACAGTCTCACTTAATACGCAGTTAACGTATTATAGATTCACCAAAGGAAATAGGTATATTTAAAACAGCTTTTATTTATAAAAAGTATTACAGAAAATTTTAAATAATTACCAGACTTGTGTGTTTTATATATATGTATGTATGTATATATATATATATATATATATATATATATATATATATATATATATATATATATATATATATATATATATATATATATGCATTTTGTAATATGCAAGTGGTAAACATACAACAATTAGGCTGGGAGCTCGATACGTGTTGAAGCTAGCACATAAAACAGGCTTCTGCAAATAATTTTAAAAATTAGTTTCTACCACACTTAGCATGGATATGCATTATGTCATAATTATGTCACAATAACTAGCGATAAAAACATAAAATATAAATCATACGATTGATTTTTATTTCAACTATTATCTTGTTCCTCAAAGATGAAGAAAATAATTTTCTGGCTGACAAAAAACTCTTACTAATGACAGGAGAGAAAACGTAATAGCAGCCATTACGAAACGTCGAAATTTTAGGACTTTTTTTTGTTTTTTCACCTAAAATTCCTAAACGGGACATGAAATTCAGTCATAAAATGGCGATTTTTTCCAACTTGGTCAAAAATTGAGACAGAGTACTATATATCAGTCTCTAGCTTGGAAATGAGGATTCCAAGAAAAACTGAAAAGAAAAAATTGTAGAGCATCAAATTCTACATCCACTGAGTATCAAACGTTTAAATTCGGTCAAGTGCACGTCTCAAAATTGGCAAACTACCGATCTCCGGCAATTGGCATTTTAGCCAATAGAGATATCATTTTGGATTCAAAATGGTGGAGTAATTTTGATTTTCAGGTATGTTGCCCTTCTGGTGAAAAATCCAAGTTAACTTTTTACAGTATATTGATTATGCTACAGTGTGATTTCATGAATTTATCGGTTTTAGGACCATTGAGCTGTTTGTTATAGAGTTTAGTTGATGTCTTCATATATGTCTTAAGACATCATCGTTGGTTATGACGGTAAGCATCTTGACGCTTAAGTTTCAATATTATATGGATTGTCTCTTAAAGGCTGAATTTTGTCCTCATGGAAATCTCGGGTAAGTACTTTGATACCGACTGATGAAAGCTTGCTTCATCTTCTTCTTGTTTAACACGCTTAGTAGGTGACGGCAACCTGCATAACACTGCAACGAATTAAGGTTGAATGTAGAAAAAACCAAGGTCATCCTTATTAGGTCCAAGCATCTTTTTAATTCCATTCTTATTATCACTTACTTTACTGTCTGGTGTGCATGAGATGAGGCTGACGGGACTAATGAATTGTTTCATTAGATTCATCTTCGGGGTCTCCAGGTACTCCTACGTCTCCAGTTGGTATACCTTTTTTTTCACCCTTCCCGACCTTTCGGTCATACGGGATTCAGGAAAGTGGGGTAGTGCGCTGGGATGACGCATGCCACTGCTCCCATAAATCAACACTGTATTTTCAAAATTCTAATTTTACAATTATATATGAGGGAACGTTTAATTGTGGGGACAATTTTTTCCTGCTACTGTGGTGCGGTTGACTCTGCATCCGTCCGGTCCCAGTCCGCATCCGTCCGGTGCCGTCCAGCTCTTCTGGTCCGCCCTATCCGTCCGGATCCCATATCCAGCTTTATCCGTCCGGTTTCCCTGCTTCTTCCAGGATTCAGTGTCAGCTGTTGGTGGCTCGCCGCCGTCGGGTGGTCTGGCCCTTCCCAGGGTAAAGTGTTCCGGGCCCACCACCTCCTTCCACCCGTACGTGAAATCCTTGAAGAAGGGGTAAGCCTTCTCCTCCATCAGACGGGGGAAGTCCGACTCGTCGAGAGCGAAGATCCCGGTATTTCTCGACAACCTGGCTAGGTATCCTTCTACTGCGGTGCAGGATATGATGACGTGCTCGGCTGTCTCAGGTACTCCACAGGTGGGGCACTGGGGGTCTATGTCCTTTCCGTGTTTCTGTAGTTTCCCCCGGAAATCTCCATGCCCTGTCAGCATCTGCGACGCCCAGTAATCAGGGAGGACCCATCTTGCCTTCAATCTTGCTTGGACGGTGCGTACCTCAGGATAACCATGACAACGCCTTTGTAAATGGTCATCGTAGCGGGATACCCAGAACGTATCCGTTAACGTAGTTGGTATACCGAGTTGAGGTGGCTTTATCCAGTTTGTCGACGGCAATACTTCCTAGGTGTCTATCTGTTCCGGTCCTTCAGAACTAAAAAGCCACCGTATGTCCTCAATTTGTTGACCCCTGTTTCCTCAGCAGGCCCGATCTGCCTCCTTTTTTGACTCCTGGTTCCTCAGCCGGCCCGGTCTGGCTCTTTTAGGGACCTTCGGCTAGAGACCATTACGTGACCCTTGCCAAGAGAAGAGTCATTCCTCGTAAAGTTTTTGAGAATTAAATTCCTAAAAACCACATTTTTCGATATTTTGGAACTTGAAAAGTATTTAAGTAGAAACATATATCAAAAGTTGAGCTTTTCTTATTTAGTTGACGTCCGCATGATGGTATAGAAGGATCAAATTAATTAGGGATTGATAAATTATTTGCCACTTCTATAATTTTGTTTTATAGAAAACTAGTTTTAAATGTTATACATTCATCTTCAGTTCAAGGTTTAAGTAGATTATATCAAACAGAAAAGTTTGTATTGGATTGTTCTTGCAATTAACTAGTAAAAGAATTACTAGATCAGTTCGAGAACAACTACTATATTTTATTTTAATTAGCAATCTCCTTTATTCAGTAAAATTCCAGGATCGTGAACCAACATGGTGGAGGTCTAGATTTTTAAGACCTGACTATACTTCGAACTACGCGTGCCCACAACAAATACTCAGATAAATATTTACTCAATAAATCGAATTCCGCGATTTGTATCATAGATTTTTTCTTCTATAATTCAGCAAGGTTGTATTTATTGTTGGTTATCTTTTTTTAATTATGTTAGTATTGGTGAATAAACTTTCATTGGGGTTTGTTTATCTCTTGAGCGAGCAAAATTGATCGGAAATCGACAGCTGTAATCTAATTAAAGCAGTAATAATTTATATTACGGTAAGGCTCCGATCTCAACTGATAAGGATCCGTTGGGTTGAGTATTTGTTGTGGGCATGCGCAGCTCGGAGTATTTGTTGTGGGCATGCGCAGCTTATATTTATTTATTTATTATATTTCTTTTACCAATAAATATAAGAACAAACAATACTTAATTACCCAACAATAATTAGTAGATAAGATGTATATTTAAATAATATTAATGAATCCTATGTAAAGATAAATAGATAATAATATAAATGGTAATTGTATTGAGATGTATATCAAATGAATTAAATGCTTTTAGATGAATATTTTTAGAATGCACAAAGTAATCGGAAACGTTGTAAGATAAATACAATTTTTAGAAGTTTGAACTTTTTATTATTGAAAAACTTAATATACGAAATATGGCTAAAATTCTTCAAGATAAAAATGGGTAATATAATTTTTTTGTCGCTAAAGTATAATGGTTCATGGCTAATAAAAATATTGTTTAATAAATAATAATTATATTTCATAACCTTCTTCATAGTTTAAGATTATGCTCATTTGATGCACTTTTATTTGCTTTTTCATCCATTTCCGTTTCTGGACAAAGTGGAACAATGATTTAAACTCATGGCTTCTCGTCATCTTGTTTTTGCTTCAAGAAAATGTAATAAAGAGACATATAGCAGTGCAATAAATGTTTTGCTGATGATTTCCTTCACTTATTTAAAAATAACAACATCGGGCTTGAAGAAACGTTCAACCTTGCCAAAAAGGGGTTTTAATTCCACTAAATCTATATCAGAACTAGGAATTTGATGAACACCCAAAACTATAGCTTTGGTAACTATATAACTTTGTTCAAACTGGACTGCTTGGAAAATCTTTTTAGTTTAGTTAGGGCGAAGCAGTTAGTACCAAATGCGCGACGATTCCAAGCAAATCTGAAATTATTAATTAACGTTACTAAAGGAAATTACAACATAGATGAAAGAAAGGAGTTTGCTGAATTTTTAGAATTGATAAAAAAAAAAAAAAAAAAATAATAATTCCCCCAGCTAACCTTCAACCACCGGGAATCCTAACTGAAGACCAAGCTGTCCCAGATCTCAATTTAAATAACGCAGAGCTAAATGCTCTGTATTCTATTAGTAGCTACCTCATTTCAAGTATTGTGCTGTTATACTAGAATATGAAAAATTAACAGTTTTAAAAGAATTCATTTATTTTATTTTTATAGTTAGAAGCAATATTTTAAACCTATTTTAACGAAATGAAATCCGAAAGAGGTGATATAAAAGAACTTCTCTGTGTTTACCTTCTTTTTTACGAAAGAAGGTAAAAGGTCTGTTTACCTTTTTTTTTTACGTGGCGTATCTCGTGTGATAAAACTAAAAACAGATTGTAAGCAACGACTAGAGATTTTAAGTTTCCACAAAAAAAAGGGGGGAAACAAAAATCTCGGTATTTAGGTGTTGGACCAATTGTCAGCTCAACAGAGGAGTCATCAATATTATTGATCAAAATTATTGACATGCAAGTAGACATTTTCAAATTAGGGGACATAACTTTTTTACCAATCAGAAACAAATGTATTCCATTACCTTCAGTAGGCTCTGAAGTAAAATTATTGTTTTGTTTTTTCACAGTGTTTTTTTTTTGCAACTTCAGGTGCAATAGATAATAATGGTATGAGCCAAACCATCTCAAAAAAACCCAAGATCATTTTCATTGATCAAAAATTATTCAATTACCCAAGACGATCGAATTTTTAATTATATATATATATATATATATATATATATATATATATTATATATATATATATATATATATATATATATATATATGTGTATATATATATATATATGTATATATATATATATATATATGTATATATATATATATATATATATATATATATATATATATATATATATATTTCGGAGGAGAGATTTAAGGAGGAAAATATAAAATTTCTCACGATTGTTGACTTTGAATTAAGTACGTTTGTTCCGAAAGTTTCCAAAATTCCAATAAAAGTTTAAGTTCACTCACTTTTATAATAATAATAATTTGTATATTTTTTTAATAGATTTGGCTGATGGGAGGACTAGATAAATAAATAAGGCATCGCAACAGGCCGAAGTTTATTAAAATATGTTTTAAAAAATTCGCCTGATTAAAAAAAAATACATATATATATATATATATATATATATATATATATATATATATATATATATATTATTTTCGTATGATATAAATGACTCATAAGCCTCATATATATTACCTATGTTCATTTTGTTTGTTGCGTGTTTCGAAGCAAGTATTTTAACTCAAAGTGAAAGGGAAAATGATGAAAAATATGAAGACAAATGATGAAAATAAACTTGAGAGTGTGAACAGCAAAACTCTTTACTTCCATTTTTTATTAAAATCGAGATAGAAATAGTTATTATAACTCGCTGAGTGAAGAGTCTAAATATGTCTAAACTGATTCCATTCTTTATTTTCTTACGTTTAAAAATCAATAATTACAAAACTATTTTCATTCAGCAACCGGTGGACTGTAAAACTACTTACCTACATCACAATGTCCAAAAATAAGGAGTTTTACCGTTCCCACCCTCACTTATATTTATAGGTTTTCGTTTGTAAAAAGTTAAAATGTCAGTCAAAGTAGTACGTTGAAGTTCCCTGGCCCGTCCTTCTTCATACTCGGGTGCCGCTCAGAGTCATATGTTGTATATATAGAACAGAAGGAATAAATAAGAATGGAATTAGTGGGTTATTTATCGATACTGCAAGTCGGGAATTAGAGGTGGAAGAGATAATGTTACAGGAAAACAAGTTAAGGAAGAACCTTTCAGTGTGCATACGCTTTTTTTTTTCATTAAAATAAGGATCCACTTACGAATTATGCAATTAAAAGGATGTAAGAAAAATCAAAATGTTTAAAAAAATGTGTAGTAATTGTTTGTATTAGGGACTTGAATAAGTTCTCGCTGTTTCCCGACAGATGGTGTTATCTTAGTCATTTTGCATCGGGCAATACTAAAGCCAACTTTATCGTGAAGCTCCACCATTAGACTCGAAATCACAGTATATATTTTTTCAAAAAAATCTGCATCTGAAGCACATAGTATTGTTGTGGAGACTTACGGCGACCATGCTCTGTCGGAATCAACATGCAGAGATTGGTTTAGACGCTTTAAAAATAATGATTTAAATATTGAAGATAAAGAACGCTCTGGCCTACCGAAAAAATTCAGACGCAAAATGAACTTGCAGAATCATTAGGAGTTGATCATACAACAGTTTCCAAACGTTTAAAAGCATTAGGAATGATTCAAAAGCAAGGAAATTGGGTGTCGTACGAATTAAAGCCGAGAGACGTCGAACTGCGTTTTTTCACATGTGAACAGCTGCTCCAACAGCAGAAAAGGAAAGGTTTTTTGCATCGTATCGACACTATGATAACCCGAAACGTAAAAAATCGTGGGGTAAGCCCGGCCGTGCATCAACATCGACGGCAAAGCCGAATATCCATGGTTCCAAGCTCATGCTCTGTATTTGGTGGGATCAGCTGGGTGCCGGACATTATGAGCTCCTCAAAACCAACGAAACCATCACGGGATATCGCTATCGACTATATCGACTACAATTAATGCGTTTGAACCGAGCATTGAAGGAAAAACGGCCTCAATAGGAGGAAAGACACGACAAAGTAATTTTGCAGCATGACAACGCTCGGCAACATGTTGCAAAACCGGTCAAAACCCACTTGGAAACGCTCAAATGGGAAGTCCCCACCCGCCGTATTCACCGGACATTGCTCTTTCCGATTACCACTTGTTCCGATCGATGACTCATGGCCTGGGTGAGCAGCACTTCCAATCTTATGAAGGTGCCAAAAAATGGATCGATTCGTGGATAACTTCAAAAGATGAGTCGTTCTTTCGACATGGTATTCGTATGCTGCCAGAAAGATGGGAGAAAGTAGTGGCTAGCGATGGACAGTACTTTCAATGACATGTTCTTTACTAATTTTTTTAAATAAGCATTTATTTTCACGAAAAAACAGCGAGAACTTATTCAAGTCCCTAATATTAAAAAAATTATAGACCTGGAGAGGCTATGCTGGAAGCTGCCCTATGTTACAGTAAACGAATATCATATACTGGCTTTGATGCGTCATCTCAAATCATAGAATGTATTGATTGTCACTAGGTTTTAGAACTTGGGAACTTCAAGATTATCCTTTTCTACTAGCAAGTCAGAGACAAATCTGGTCCGTTAAAACTTCAAGTCAGCTGGAAAAACCGCGTTATAAGAGAACAAACTATTGGCTAGAAAGTAACTATCATAAAATTAAATGGTAATATGGGGAAGTTGAATTTGAAATTATTGAAGAAATTTTCAACTTTATTGATTATAATTATAAATTTATTTTCGTTAAGAGTCGAGTTAAAAAACTATTTCTATCACAAAATTTTCACAATTGTTCTGTAGTCAATATAGAAGATTTTGGCTGTCCAATAATTGATTCACTCATTGTAGATGAGCCAGACAGCCATTGCATTGTACATAAGGCCATAGATTCATGGATTAACAATAATTGGTTTTTAAAATCTTGAATGGAATGGATCTCTGGAGTGATTTAAACACCCATAAACCCTGAATATATACTTGAGGTAATATATTTTGACATAAATATTATCTCATGACATTAACTTCTTTTTTGACTAAATTAAGGTCTAAACTATCAAAAATAGTTCGTCTGATTCGACGAATAGACTATCTAGTCAAAATATTATTCACTGAATCTAATAATAACCTTTTACACAAAATTTACCGACCTAAAAATTCTACCTTCCAGGACTGGTGTCCTCTTTGCCCCCTAGTTCCGTCCCTGGGGGCGACAATCTTGAAGTTTTCCCCGGTCCCCGGTTGGCCTAGCTACGCCACTGGCACCAGCATAATAATGCCAACGATTCTACGCTGTCATTCTATATTTTCAAGTATAATTGTTGGCAAGGAGTGAGGACAAGGCCAATCTGATCCGGCGATTTCCACGTTCCTTTGCGGATATATTTCCAGGAAAGAAGGTGCATCCTATTGCCAAAAGCAGTACTGTTGGTGAGTCTTCTTCCTTTCTAATTGGCCTCATTGTGGAAACTGCCGACGCTAGTCTTGAAGATATCCTCTTTCCAAATTTTATAATCAAAATCCCCAAGGATTATTTGAACATCGCTTCTCAGATACTCTCTCGAGCACTGACATACTTTGTCAAGCCATTATAGAAGTCATCGTCCTCCTCGTCCTATGAGACGTCTCTTGGGACATGACAACTGATGAGGCTATAATTGCAGAATCTCCCTTTTATTATCTTAAAGAGAAATTCGATGGGGTTGGTTGGGATAAAGGCAATGACCAGTTGCTTAATGCTTCCCTCCAAAAAGAAAGCAATCTCGAACACGTGTTTGGATGGCAACTATAATTTCCTCGCGGTTACACAAGGAGCTATCAGACAACCCTTTTCGAAACATCCACTTCCTCACATAATAAGAGGAGGGGAAAATTGTATTCTGTGGGATTTTTTGTGAACGGAAGGTACGACTATGTGGAATCCCTTTATTGCATGCTACATAATTATGTATATGTGTACCGGGTATTTAGTAGCGCTCCGGCTGTCGATGAAGAAGTACCTACATCTGGCCGCTCTGTGGGATTATCCCCACCTATTGTAGTCTTCTTTGTAGCTCAGTCTGCTTCCAGACACCGGTGAGGTAAGGCGTGTTTTTTATTTTGTCCTTCATTATCGGTGTGCTGGCACAAGTGAGTGCGTGTGAGTGAGTTCCTAGGGACACTAAGTGGCGAATCGGGATGCCCAGAGGTCAGGAGGGAAAAAAAATTATATGTTTTTTACCAGGTGTTATTTTTATTTTAGTGTTTTAATTTTTATTTATTTCTGACTAAGAGTGAGTGCTGGACAGGAGGTCATTTGACCGAAATTTGTTATTAGACGTTAGTAGTGCGGTGAAGTTAAATTCGCGCACGAAAAGTGCAAACTAAAAAACTTTTTTTGAAAACCCCAATTTACGTAATTTATTACGCAAATGGGGTATTCCGAAACTCCGGTCGAGGGACCGAAAAATCTGGACTGTTCTTCTATGGAACATGAAGAGGAGCCTCCAAAACACCAAAGGGTGGGGAAATGGCCGCTGACGTGGAGCTCAAATACAAAATGGCGACGGGAAAATTAACAAATACTTATCTGACGCGGTTAGAATTTGCACCTCGACGGACAAGGATACGGACGAGGAGAACGGGGCCGAGGAAAACCTGAGTTCAAAGGTCACCCCTCTGAACCCAAGGAGGTCCAAAAGGGCCAGGAACGAGACCCCTCCATCACGAGAGGAAGAGGAGGATAAGCCTTCGTCGAAGGCATATAAAACAGCGGAGGGCACCAGGGAGCATCTC
Organism: Rhaphigaster nebulosa; assembly: GCA_948150685.1. Classification (NCBI taxonomy): domain Eukaryota; kingdom Metazoa; phylum Arthropoda; class Insecta; order Hemiptera; family Pentatomidae; genus Rhaphigaster; species Rhaphigaster nebulosa. Next base: position 8,106,912 of record OX411307.1, read on the forward strand.
AAAAGAACAAAGTGCAGCCTTGAGCAGCAGGCTTGCGTAAATGGGAGGGTCTCGGAAATGAGAGACCTGATCGTGGCCCTCGAAGAAAAGTGGAGCCATGGTGTCAGAACAATGTGGTCGCAGGATTTGGTGTAGCGTCGAGGGTGGTCGCTCTGAGCAGTGGAGAGAGGAGGCTCAGAGCGGCAATAGTGATTGTCAATCCTACCCTCGAAGTGATGGAACTGAAAAACTTCACCACGGCAGATCAGGCGGCATGTTATGTAAGATGGTGCGGCAGCACGTTCGCCCTCGTGTTCACATACATGTCACCGAGACCGGCTAACGCCGAGGATAGTATAGCTGTCGCGGAAAGGCATAGAAACGCGGTAGTCTCTTCCGACACCAACTCGTGGAGCATGGCCTGGGGTTCAGTGCGCACAGGCGCAAGAGGAAGAGCCGTAGAAGAGAGCCTGGCGTGGTGTCAGCTCGTGGTCATCAACGAGCCTTCTGGTCCCACATTTGTTGGAACGAGGGGCCAGAGCTGGATCGATGTGACACTCGTCACGGCTACCATGGCGCGGCGCATTGCGGACTGGACCCTACGGTCCGACACGAGCTCCGACCATCGGGTCATCGCCTCCAGTGTGGTGCAGGAGGAAGGCGGGAACGCCCTAGAAGTGGACAAGGGCTTCGTGACCCGATCGGCGGACTGGAAGGCCTTCTCCAGAGAACTGGAGGGTGTACTCGTGGATAAAGAGTGGGAGGAGATGGCGCCAATAGAGGAGGAGCCAGTGATTGACCAGAGGGTGGCAATACTGACGGGTGCCATAACAGAAGCGGCGAGTATATCCTTCCGACGCCGAAGAGCGAGAGTACATCCGGTCCCATGGTGGAGGCCGGCCCTAATCCAACTAAAGAGGAGATATTATAGGGCCAGTCGTAGGTACCAGGAGTGCAGAGACGACGAGAGGAGACCTAGACTCCGCGAAGAAACCAAGCGTAGGTATAGGGTGTACCGAAACGGCGTGCGTCACCAGAAGAAGAGGTCCTGGGACGAATTTATTGTTAAAGAAACGAAGACGAACCCATGGAGAATATCGTACAGGGTGGCGCTGGGCAAGGTGAAGCCCCTCACGATGGTGGCTTCCCTTAGAGTAGGAGGAGCCCAGGCAACCACCCTGGAGAATGCGGCTACGATGTACATAGATTTTACGTACCCCAGGGACGACCCATCCCAGGAAAGCGAAGTGGACGCTTTGGTGAGACGCACCACGGAATACCCGCCTGGTACCGACCTACGCCCACCATGGGATATATGGGACATCCGTCTGGCCTTGGAGAAGCAGATGATCGGGAGAGCTCCAGGACTGGACCGAATAGAGGTCCTCAGGAATAGTGTAGACGTAGAGGAGGAGCTCCTCCGGATTTTCAATGACTGTTTGGTGAGGGGGCACTTTCCAAGCAAGTGGAGGATCGCAGACTTGAGACTGCTCTACATGGGAGCAGGGAAGGACAAAGAATTGCCTATGCTTTCTCCCTGTCGTCAGCAAAGTACTGGAGCATCTGATCGTCACGCGACTTCGCCCGATCCTCAGTGCAGCGAGTCATACACGGCAATTCGGTTCGATGTGTGGCAAGGGAACCACAGATGTGCTGCTGAAGTGCGTAGGGACGTGGAAGAGAGGGCGGAGAAATATGTCATGTTGGTGCTCTTCGACATATCCTCCGCCTTCGACAGTGTGTGGTCCCACGTACTCCAGCGGCTGCAGGAGTTCGACATCCCCAGCAATTTGTAATCCGTCGTTAGTAGTTACCTCAGTAACAGAAGCGAGAAGATCCGAGGTAGCTACTACTAGGTGGAGGGAAGGATAGAAAGAGGTCGTCTGCAGGGCTGTGTCCTGGGTCCGGCCCTGTGGAAGCTTGTCTTCGACCAGCTCCTGAGGGAATTAGAGGAGAGAGGGTTCCTTGCCACGGTCTACGTCGACGAACTGGCGGTCATAGAGGCCGAGGACAGAGTCAGATTGAAGACTCAGCCAGAGAGGTGCGCTAGTCTCGTGTCGGAATGGTGCGGGAGGAGGAAGCTGAGCATAGCCGCATCCAAGACCCAGTTCATGCTCGTAAGAGGCTCCAGAGACAGGGCTCACCCTATTATACTGGATATAGATGGCCAGAGAGTGAGGCTGGGTGAGGAGGTGACATATTTAGGTGTGAAGATGAGGAGAAGATTCGACGTCACCCCTCCCCTAGACTACCTGAAGGATAGGATACTCGGTCTATAAATGGCTTATACAGGATTGGCGGTGCGTTCTGGGGCATGAGGTATCCCGCTAAGATGATCATTTACAAAGGCGTGGTCATGGGTATCCTGAGGTACGCATCCCCAGCGTGGAGCCAACACCTCACGCAGCTGCAGAGGAGGAGACTAGCCACAATTCAGAGACTGGCTCTGCTTAGGGTCACTATGGCCTATAGAACAGTGTCGCATGAGGCGGTGCAGGTGCTAGCCGGAACGATGCCCCTGGACCTCGCCCTCAAGAAGGACAGGTTAAAATACAAGGTGAAGAGGCAGGGGCTCGAGGCGCTACCGGAGGGACTCCGGACCAGAGTTGGCTAGACCCCTAATCAATGGAAGAGGATATTGAGGGAGGACATCATCGAAGAGTGGACGGTGTGTAGGGAGACAGAAAGGGGCTACCTTGAGTAAGTTCTTACCCACCCTCCAAGAAAGACTGAGGTCGAGATGGATCCTCCCTGATTACTGGGTCTCGCAGATGCTGACAGGGCATGGAGGTTTCCGGGGGAAACTAAAGGAACACGGAAAGGACATAGACCCTCGGTGCCCCGCCGGTGGAGTCCCTGAGACGGCAGAGCACGTCATCATATCCTGCATTCACAGTAGAAGGACACCGAGCCAGGTTGTCGAGAAAAACTGGGATCTTCGCCCTCGCCCAGTTGGACTTCCCCCGTCTGATAGAGGAGGAGTATTCCTTCTTCAAGGATTTCGTGTACGGGTGGAAGGAGGTGGTTGGCCCGGAACACTTCACCCTGGGAAGGGCCAGACCACCCGACGTCTGCAAAAAAGCTCACGTTTGATGCACACTGGAGGAAATGGGATCCGGACCGATGCAGTGGACTAGGAAGGCTGGACCAGTTTCCGGACGGATGCAGCTGGAGATGGGATCCAGACGGATGCAGTGGACCAGGAGGGTGGACCAGTATCCGAACGGATGGAGCTGAAGATGAGATCCGGACGGATGCTGCTGACCAGGGGGCTGGACGGCACCGGACGGATGCAGAGCGCAGGGAGGGCTGGCCACGCCGCCCAGCAGAGGATAAGGTGCAGCCCTTAGGTGCGCAACCGCGCACCGGGCTGCACCACAGTAGCAGGATTACTATTGTTCCCTCAATTAAATAGTCCTCAAAATTATCTGTAAAATAAGAATTTTAAAATAAAGTGTTGATTTATGGGAGCATGAGTTCTCCCAGCACACTACCCCACTGCTCCCGAACCCAGTATGACAGAAAGGTTGGGAAGGGGGGGGGGGGAATAAGAAGTTGTGCTGTTTGATATTTATGACGTCGTGAATCCAAGATGACCACATATGATACCTACTAATTGCATTTAACTACTTCAAAAAAATAAAATTTGAAATAAAGGTGTCTATCATTCACTATCATAGAACGACATGACTGAGACAGCAAAATCAAAACTGCTTTGGTTACCGCTCCTCTTGACGGGACTGATTTATACACATAGAACATTTAATGTTCTATTCATTATTCTGTATTTATACCGGAGTTTACTGGAATGCTCCCTATGTAAATGGAGTATACCAATCTCGAGTATTGGACCTTTGTTTTTACTCAGCTAAAGGGATTAGAGGTGATTGAGACGGGCTTGACACGGTGTGAACCAGCTAGGCAGTCAAAAAGAAGGAAATAGGATGGCTCCAGACTTGCGGCATTCGGCGAGTCCCGCGCAGCGAGCACCCGATGCTTGCCGAATGCCGAGTAATGGGGATGGGTTGCTTGGAGCTCGCCGAATAGCGCGCCTCAGTACTCGCCATTTGCTCATCCTTTTCCACCGCGTGTCGGTTTTTCTGTCCGAGTCGAAGAGATTGAATGCTCGCCGAGTCCACATTCGGAGCTCCATTCACATATTCGCCACGAGCAAGGTGAGTTACTGTGCTTCATCCTATTTAGTTTACTTATTATTTTCATTAAAATAGAACGAATGATCAACATTTTGGTGTGAACTAAGTCAAATCAACAAATAGTTTCAGCTTGACATCTCAGTATTTTAGTTAATTTTTTATTGTTTGTTTGTAGTAAAAACTGCAAAATTTCAATGCTTGGAGCTTTTACTTCCGAGTTATAAATTTTCAAGTTTTCTAAATAATCTTGAAATTATTTTTGGGTTCTAGTTCGAGAAATACTTCTATCAAATTATTCTATTACTAATGACTTAAGTACATTAATCAATGAATTCAAATAAATAATTTATTTGTCCCAGGGAATGCAAACCTTACAATGTTTAAAATTCATTATGTTTCTAATTAAAATGTTAAAATGTTTCTACTTTTAATTATTTTACTATTCAGCTGGTAGTAAATCCACCATCCACCATCTTCTTCTTCTTCTCTGTGTTTTCCTTTTTTCATTTTTAATAACATGCTGACACAAAACACTAAGATCCAGCAGAACTAATAATGAGCTCCGAATCATTATCCATTCCCAATTGAGAAATGCTCGCTGACGAATGCTCGGTGTGTCCAGGGAGAGGTTCGGGGAAAGGCACATGTCTGGATCAAGGAGCTCGATGTTGGCGAATACAGCTCGGCTGCGCGGGATTTTGGCGAGCATCCCCGCGCTACTTGCCGAATACCACATGTCTGGAGCCGCCTTTAGACGTCACTTCACCGTTGATGGCCTGGCTGTGAGCGTGCCCTAACACCTTAGAACTACTGCAATTGTAGGTAATCATGGAAAACAGACAACTCATGTGATTTGAACATGTTTGGCGTATGGATAAAAAAACAAAACATGAAAAATGTCAATTTCCACTAACAAGCAATGGTTGAATCCGCTATGACATGGATAGTGCTTTTTCTTTGCGCAGCCTGGCCGGCGTACAACAACCAAACCCCTCGCAACTGGAAACTGTGAAGCGCATAGTTCCATACAAAGATTTCTGTATCTTTTTACTTCCTTGTACGAAGTAAAGGAAGTATTGTATTCGCGAAAATTTTCGGTTTTCAGATTTCAACGGAAATATCCATTTTGACCATCCCTGAATCCATTTTGACTAGTTTCGTCGTGGCGTCTGTACGTACGTACGTACGTTCGTGCGTACGTACGTTCGTTCTTTCGTATTTCGTATAACTCAAAAACAGTTAGCCGTAGAAAGTTGAAATTTTGTAATTAGGGTTGTTGTAAAATCTAGTTGTGAACCTCCCTTTTTGGTCACTGCTTGATCACCGGAAGTGATACTTTACTTGAAGGTCATAATTGATTTTTATCAAAAATTATATTAAAATACTATGCAAAACTTCTCAAATTTAGTATTTATAACTTATATATTGATTTAAATAACATACTAGATTTTGGTCTAAATTGGAAAACCGGAAGTGGTACTTTACTTGAAGGTCATATTAGACTTTCGTCAAAAAATATATTAAAATATAATGTATCTCAAATTTGGTAAATAGGAAATTTTATATCGATATAAATGTATTTACTAGATTTTGGTTAAGATTCGTGAGCGGAAAAGGGTACTTCACTTGAAGGTCATAATAAGCTTACATCAAAAATTA